>VWZS01005933.1:902817-992041 GCA_013397075.1 Rhabdornis inornatus
ACAGAACTACTATTCCTTTGAAGACTTAATTTTGCAAATCTCCCCTCACTAAATACAATCCTGCACATTTTTAATTCAGTGCCAGAATCAATAGATAAATATTTGCTTTATTTAGACTAAATTGATACTTAAAACTGGCTAACACTGATTTTTTTAAAAATGGTGGTGGTTGGGGTTCTTTTGCATATAAATGAATGTATTTATATTTATTTATATATTGTATTATTACTGTAATACAGATGTACCTTCAAAATCCTTTTGGATTTTCTGATGCAAGTGGTTGTGATAAAGATTTTGTGCACTTGATGTAGAAATATCTCTAGGCATAAGGCCTATATATGATTTTGCAATCTTGATTATCCTACTTACCACCCATCCCTCCCTTACTATCTGTTAATACTTTCGTAACAGAAAATGGCAGAGTATGCATGGCCCAGAGAAGTTGGTGGTAATGTTTATTGGCATCTGCAGGGTATTGGTCTCTTGTAAAGTATTACCAACATTGTAATTAGTAACAGAATATGTTGGAAACACAAGGATTGGCCAATGAGAAATGCAGGAGAAATTGAGAATAGGATACACAAAATCTGATACTATAAATTGCTTTTTGATTAGTTTCACATTAGTCACAGAGAAAGTTGAATGTCTACCATAAGCACTCTGTAAGCTATTATCTTTAATTGGACTTTTTCGTCACAGAATTTAATTTTTCCTAGGTGCATTCTAATGACTGAAAGCAACAAATTGACTTGAATAGACAATCATCTAAACAATCAAGCTGATACTAATCACGTTTTGAGATAAACCAAACTTGATACTTTCCCAGCAAGAGGTGAGAACAGCATACTTTTGAGCATTTGGTACAATCTTGCTGCGTATCAGTTTAACAGAGGAATTGTATGAAACTCTAAACACATCATTTGTAATCTGCAAGGCCAATAGAGCAGGAGGATCACACCTGAGCTCCACTACAATCCCAGAAATGATTGTACCAGATGAGCAACTGGTACAACTCAGGAATAAAAAAATAAAACTAGTTCATATTTATAAATACACTGGGAATGTCAAAAGTTACTACAAACAGGCAAATGAAATATCAGATTTTTAAATCTTTAAATTAATTAAAAACAATTTTTTAAGAAGTCTACAGAAATACCATTTCTAGCATGAATTCATAGCAAAGCCTGATCCACTTGTTATCTTGTATTATCAATCTTCCAACGGAAATACTTGAAACAATTTCTTACTACTGAAATATATGAATTACTAAATTGCACCTTTAGATGAAGAACAGGCTACTTAGAGCAACAGAATAGGAACTCATGACAACACTTAGATTATGGTATTTTTCTGGAATATGAGGATAATTTTTGAGATTATGTCATATATATGAAAATTAATACCTATCTTTTGCTTGTAAAATAAAATTTCCATAATTTTTATGCTAATAACACCTGATCATGTCTTTATTTACATTTATCCTTCAGTTCATCACAAACATCCATTCCCTGCCTCAACATTTATTTACAAACTTTTCCTGAGTATAAGAATAAAATGCTTGATTTCATTAAGCAGCATCAGCTATCTCAATTTTAAACTGTTTAAGATTATAATTTTGTCAAATAAGAGAGATTCATACAAGAAAATCAATCTCAACAGCATATAAAAGATTACTGGTTGGAAGTTTTATCATGACAACAATCAAAATTTAAAGGTCTACATTTTAAATCTTGTTGTATATCTTTGAACAATTGTCTGAAAATTGTGAACAGCTTATTTCCATTTTCCTCCCAAAAAGGATAAGCAGTTTCCAAAAGTATGAGCATTTATAGGATTCATTTCCACTTAATTTTTTTTAAGTCAAATTCCTCAGTATTGCAAGGGGGTAGGTAATTACTGTAACTGTAGAGTATGAACAAACACACACATAGACAAAAGAAGCAACAGATGAGCATTTCACCATAGTACAGAAAATATGAACAAAAGTGATCTCCATTAGTACCTTGCTCTCGCCACAATATGTTTGCAACTGCAGCATGTAAGAGAAAGAAAGAATAGAAAATACAAATGAACAAGTGAAAACAAGAAATGATAGATCAATTCTGAAATAATCATGGTGCTTTAACCTCTGATTCACTAAAATACTCTTACAGGCAAACCAATGGAAACAGTAAATTAACAATACTGCCTACTGTTTTTGTCTGTGTCACATGACAAAATTGTGATTAGCCATAGTAGTTATTGGGGATAGGGTAAACCCCCATCACTCTCACTAAATCCCTCCAAGCAAACTCCATTAGCCATTATCAACAGTATGTTTTATAATCCATTACAAAAAGCATGTGCAGTTTTCATGCACATAAATGACACATATTAATGGCAGGTGATGCAATTTTCATTATTTCCTTTAAACCCTGGACTTTTTAGAGCTTGACTTCAGAACATAGTTATGAGAGAGACATGCAAAATTAAACTATACACAAGATATTCTTCCGTATGGCTGCAGTGCCAGCATGCTATCAGAATTGTCATGTTGTATAATGTTTGCCTTTCTCTTTGGAAGACCAAGACTGGAAGTATAAGATGGCATGGTAACCAACTAAATGTTTTCATTGATTTTTTCCCTGAAAGCATAAATTGTATTTGGCCATCTTGTTTGCAATAGGATTTTAGACCTTTGAGACCAATGAAATTATATTATCCTAATATTGTTTTCTGTCTGCAAAGGAAAAAAATAAGGAAGCAAATATAGTCTTGCAAATTTTAAGTATTTAGAACTCAGCATGCAACAGAATAAAATTTTTAAAGCACCATCACTGTAAACCAATGCATATTGCCAAGTAATGAACTTAAGAAATTTTAAAAATCCCAAACAACTTAAAGGAAAGGAATACAACACAGAAAACACATATATCACACACACACACAATGAAATTGGGAGGTTCATTGAAATATAGAGTTACAAAATCTAAAAACATTAGTATGCTTTTAAAAACGTTTGGAAAAAGCAATGAAAGATACATTATTAAAAATTATGTTGGTACACAGAAGTTCCTCAATTGCTGACAGCTAATGGTTGAGAGTATAAACAGGAACTATCACCCCAGAAAAGGTCTGGATACTAAGATTTTCCCAAACATCACTTGTACTTCAACAGACAGGAAAGAGGAAAAACAGGATGGGACATGATGCAAGTCTTTGGGTCTGGCCACCAGTTTTGGATTCACTCTCCTGTCTGTCCACCTAGTCTGAACTTCACCATTTTGTCTTTGAGGGTGTTCAAAAGATTTCTAAGGACATTCTAAACAACATCCCCTACATCCACCCTGCCAGTCCCCTTCACTGCAGAAGGCTGTCAGGCTGACTAGGAATTTATTCCTCTGTAAATCCATGATGCCTGTTCCTAAACACCTTCTAGTTCTGGGAATGGTTTCCACGGTAAAATGCTCCATGTTCCAGAAATCAGTGTGAGGCTAATGCACCCTATCGTGTCTTGGATTCTCCCTCTTGCCCTTTAAAAGTGGCACTGGCTTTCTTGCAGTCTGCCGGAACATCCTTGATCACCATGATCCTTCACAGATTGTCAAGAGTTGCTTCACAATGCCATGGGCCATTTTTCCCAGTGCTTGTGGGTGCATCCTATCCAGGCCCTTTTACCTGTGAAAGTCCACTTCACTTAAATGGTCTCAACCAGATCCTATACACCATGGATAAAGAAAGCTTCCTTGCCAGAGGATGACTTCCCAAACTTTCCCACTGGTGTCACATTCCTAGGAACAGTTTTGCTAGGGAAGTCTGATGTGAAGAAACGTTCAGTACAACTTGTACCCTTCCATACCCTGTGCTACCAGGTCCCCATTCCACTCAGTAGGCCCACATTCACCCTTAACCTTCTTTTTCATGCTGATGTCAGTAGAAGCCCATCTTTTGCCCTTTATGTCATTCATCAGACTCAGCTCTAAATGGGTTCTGGAACTTCATAATTTCTCCCTACACGCCCAGACAATGGCTCCAGATGCAGATCACAATTCTGTATTTGCCTATGTTATCTTACACAATCTTTCTTATGTAATAAAGCAAATTAATTTCCCCAGGGCAATCTGGAGGACTTCCTTTAAAATTACTTTTCTCTTCACATTGTGAGGAAATAACCATGCCGCTTGAGGTCCCATAAATTCAGCCATAATGTTCAACAGTTTATCAGTGTTTTTCTAGGAGTGACATAGGAAAGAAAATAAAATGCAATTACGATTACACAACTGTGTAGAACTGTACAAGATCAAACAAAATTATTTAAGATGCTAAGTACAGAACACATTAATTTGTGTTAATACAAAATGGTATGCATGATTTGCTCAAGAAAAAGGGCAGGATAATAAAAGTGCTTTAAAAGCCTCACGTATTAATTTTAAAATTAGCAAATCAGCTAGAAGAAAACTGAGATATAATTTAAGAATGCAATATAATATAATAAACAACAGCCACCATCTCACCTAAGATATCAAGAAACATAATTTCTTTTTTTAATCAGATCTATAACTTCTGCTCAGGAAAGATGTCAAGTCTTGAGATAAAGAGTTCAATGCTGGAACAAGTACAGCAGGTATAGATATAAAGTATGCTAAGCAACATATTATTTGCCTTCCTTTTTGGTTAAGCAGAAATTAACATTTTCAGATGCACTTTATACTAAATTCTCAAACATTTGTAAACTTTGCAATGTAAGAATAAAGAATTATTGATAGATCTCAGCAAAATGTTCTGGTTTCAAGACAGAATACCATCTTCTCTTCTGCCCTGATTCCACAGAGTTATTAAATAGTATTAGGAGATGTACTGGGAGCCTTGCAGAAGACACTATATTCCAAAAGTTTGTGACCTGTGCTGTACACTCATGGGTCTTATGACAAATAGAACATTGCAACCTGCCAGAAGATACACGGGTTTCTTTGTTACACCAGATAAAACCACCACAGCATGGGAGGGAGCAGGAACCTCTCCATGGACATGATCTGCACAGTTTGCTGGGGGAAAATCCATCCACAATTAATCCCATGCTGCACGCATAAATCAGCAATACCTAGCATGTGAAGGGTTGCAAGATTTACTCACTATCTATATTCCTATTTTTATTATATCTTATTAAAACAGTTATTTTATTATACCATTTTTGTTGGGCCTTTTACATTGTCATCAAAATGAAGTCTGCATTGTTCCTCCTTCTCCCTCGTCCCCCAGCAATGCAAAACAAGGGAGAATCCAAGTTTTCCTGAAAGAGGTTTACTTTCTTTTTCTTTTCTTTGTTTTTTTTTTTTTATTTTTAAGCACACTTAAAGCTGCATAAAAATCACTCTTCACGGTCTTTACACAGCTATTCTATGGTTTTCTGTACAGCCCCAGCCTTTGATTAGGAGCCGCTAATATAACATCTGAATGCCTGCTCTTCATCTTTGTTATATGTTGGGTTGGTTGAATGGTAATAGGTTGCACATATTTCACTAAACTCTGTCCTTAGCAATTCATGAAATTCTGTAGCAGACTAATAGCAGTGTAAATTCTTATCCACTTCAGATGGAAACAACAACTGCAAAAAATCCATGGTATTTCTAGAACTAAATGAAGGAGGGTACTGCAATATCACTTTCCAAATGAATTCTGCATCCTTCTCTTTCTCATTGCATTCGTAATAAAAGTCATTGCATTCACTTTTCTGTCTCAATAGACAATTTCAAAGATTTCAACTATGTCAGCTAGTGTTCTTCCTCTCTACTTTTCTTGTCTTGAAACATTCAATGCATTTTGGAAATAAAGAGTGTATGTGTGTGTATGTGTGTGTGTGTATGTGTGTGGTGTGTGTATGCAAAATCAAACTGAGTGAGTTTGAAGACTAAATGTAGCTCTTCTTCCTTTTGACATTATAATTAGGTGTTCAAATTTTCAGTAACCAGCATGCAATACTATATATCCAGATATATGCAAACAAAATAGATATCAATTAAAACCTTAATACCTGAAAAATTTGCTTGTTTTCTGCACTAAGAGAAAAATGCAGTTTAAGATGGATTTAAAAATAGGGGAAACCAGCAAAAAGACACTTTTCTGCATTATATAACATGCGACATAAAAAAATGTGAGGGAAAAATGCAAATAACGTTTGTTCATGAATGTAGAACCACTGTTGTTAATTCCAAGTTTTGTCTCATCAAAACACAAGCTTTGTATTCAATATTTTGTAATTATTTTTCCAAATTTCTATCAGAAATTACAGCTGAATAAAAAAATCAATAGTTTCGTATCAGCTGATTGTTCTAAGCTTTGCACCATCAGATAAGAAGCCTTCAATGCCTTCAAATTCCATGATGGCAAGAGGTCACAAGTAGATGTAATATAAAATAGGACGATGAGGAAAATGCAATAAAGTTATATGAAAAAAAGTGTAGCTCAACATTACTTTTCAGAATTGTCGTATCATAATCTGCTGTACTTTCAATTGCATTTAAAAAGTAATTTCAAGATGTTTAAAGGGATATTATCTCCTTAGTTCACTCTTAGCCACCACCATTGTCAAGTGTTTTGATTAATCTTAAACAAAGGATAAAGACAGTGTATATGTAACTTACTCTCCTTTCTCACATCTCTCATATATAAACACCTGCCCCTATGTTACAGGGTAAATCTATAACATAATTACTATCTTTTTGCTGAACCACATAAGATTTTAATTATTATTTGTATATTAAAAATAATCGTGTGAATTAAAAGTGAAGATAAGGTCGACATGAATTACTTTTTGCTCAGATTCCACAATCAAAGAGGATGAAAAATGTTATGCACGTACCTGTTTTTAATTTCATTCTTTTTCTATAAGAAATTCAGATGTTTGTTTTATATACAAATGCAAATATATAAAATCTAATTTATTTGTGAAGCCAACACTTTTTTTAAAGTTATCTATTGCTTGCTTCAAGTATTTTTAAAATAATTGTTACTACAAATTCTCTCCAAAATCCAAATTCAGTCTGTTCTTATGTGACATGCACTTCAATACAATAACTGAATATCTGGTTTATGTACATTAGACTATTATTTATCAGTTAAAAGTCAACAGTTGACACTTTATTTTGTTCAAATATGAACATTGCCTTATTTTTCTATGTTTTGTATAACTCTTTAAAATGAATCATGCATAAGTCCTTTCCCATAGCGCATTAACTCAATCCAGTGTACACTAGCAGGAAGAAAAAATGGTTCATGAGCTGAATTACTTGGAAGTTTGAAATAAAGTCTTTGCCTACAATGCTGTCAACAAGTATAAGCTTGTTTAGCTCTGCCATAAAAAAAAAATGCCAGCATAAATTATCTCTGAGGAAATTAGTTAAATAGGTACCACTCAGTATCAGCTGCGACAGGAAGATTCTATTAAAATTGCATAAAGCCTTTCAGAGAGAATTTAGGCCATAAATCACAGCAAAAAGGCTTTTAGTCTTATCCCCAATTCTAGACAGTAGAGACGCCTTGTTGCTTATGATGGCCGTAAATCTGTCAAGTCAGTAGCATTCAGATCACATAATCTTGTTAGGTGATAAGACTATGACGTTACCTAAAAAAGGCAGAGATAGAGCTACTTAATAGCATGGAACAGTACTACTGTTTTTTTTTAATTTGGTCCTAAGGTACAGTGCATGAGGTAGAGAACTGTTCTGCTTTCTGTGACTAAGTGAAAGAAACGATTGGATAAATTACTTTGCCATATATGATGATGTCATAGTGTGTGAATTCAGTAACACAAGAGCCTATGGTTGATAAACAAAATAAAAGCTACTAAATATTAAAAGTTCATCAAGTACTTTCAAAATGGTCTTGGAAATGTCTTAATAGCTTTACTTGACAGCTCTATCACGACAGTTGTCTCCCCGAGGTGTGTACATATGTCACATATGTCTCAAAAAAATTAGAGAAATACCTAAGAAGTCATATTAATCAATCCCAAATTGAACTGCACTTTGGAACATAATTTTTTGGAAATAGTTCTGTGGGTTTGTTATTTGTCATTTTTAAAAATATTTTGATTTCTCCTAACTATTTGACTTCAAAGGGAACAGCAGGAGTTTTTATGATCTATGGCTCTAGTATAGTAGAATTATTCTAAATTGGAACAGAAAAGAAACTAAAGCACAATAAAAGTACCTGTCAAATTTATCAAGAAACAAACCAAAAAAATATGGATTTTTAAAATTACTTTACTTCAAAATATTTAACTAATAGCTAAGAAAAAAAATTTAAGTATTTGAAAATTACCCCTGAAAATATTCACTTGTCTTTGGTGATGACTATTTTTTATTTTCCTGTTTTCTACACTGCCAGATTTTTTCCATTAGGAAAAAAATCTATATTCAACGTAATCTGATATTCCATATGTGTATCAAATTACAGTGATATATTCTACTCTATTATTTATATTAAATATTCCACCACCTTTAAGTCTTCCTTGATATCTTTTTTCTAAGTTCACAAAATGGTTTATTTGGTATATTTAGCTATGTATTATATTCCATATTCAGTTATATTACTTTGATTAGAAATTGAAATTTGGACAAATTCCATTGGTCCTACTACTATTTCAATGGAATCTAACTAAATAAATAAATTCCACAGATGGAAGTTGTAATTTCTTCCTCCTCTCTTTGAAATTATTATTCTACTATGTATCAACAAAAAAGGCAGTAATATGTTGCCCACTCCACCTTTCTCATAAATATGTTGTCAAGATACACTGCCAAATTATCTTTGTCCTATATTTTAATTCTTTCGCTTCCAAACAGTGTTTCAACAACAGTAAGATTTGGTTTCCTCTATGGCTTCTAGGAGTTGGGGTGATCCAATCTGTGCTTGTGATTATCATATGTAATCACCAACAGAAATCTGCAGTGGAGTTGTCCATTTATGTGTTCATGCTTTAAAGGATGCTAAATCCAGTAGCTTGGAGGAGAAAGTTATCAGTTAATAAAAGATTTGAGAGTCCCTTAAAATGCACCTGCACGTACTACAAGCTAGAAAATGAAAAGCCATCTTTTATCAGTTGCTGCAGGGATGGTGGGCACTAGAATATAGAACCTGTTTACAGAAAGAGAAAAGAAGGAGTCTTGGTTATGATGAAATCCCATTTTTCTGCTAGCAGAAGTTCCAGCAGTCTGACACTCCTTTATACCATTGCAGCAGCAAAAACCCTGGAAATCATCACAGATTGCTGCTAAAGGTAGAAGAAAAGCATTGTCACATCAGAGCTATTCAAAGTTTAAATTGTACTGCTGTGAACCAGTCTGGGTTTTTTAATGTTCTGTTGACAATATTTTTCTATAAATATTTTTGTCCTGCATTTGTACAGGAGCAGGATAACAACTGAAACCAGAGCCTGATTGAATACCTTCTACCTTACAAAGGACTAAAAAGGAGGGTAAATGACATGTAGTCAAGACAAATATTTAAAATATCCAGGTCCAAACGCAGTGTATTGAATACTGGCTAAAAGTTGTTTCAGATGTTTAGTCTGGTGCTATTAGTTTTGAATACATTTCAGAATACATCATAGATTTTAAGAGTGCCATAAAATACCACTATATCTGCTCCTAGTAGCTGCCCCACTTCCTGAAACTTAATAACTCAAGTAGCTGTAGGCTAGTTAGACTGGGGTATATGACCCAGACAAAAGAGCAGACAACACTTGCATAGAATTAAATTCAGTAAGAAATCAAAAAACAAGAATACAATTATAAGTCAGCGAATATGTTCGAACAGAGACCAGGTCTTCACAGACAAACCTGATCAAATTTTTTTATGTAAACAGGAGTTTGGTAATGTAAAAATTCATATAGTTGTAACCCATAATTTTTCTAAACATCTGATTTGTTAACACAGAATATTCTGATTAAATATGAGTTATTTAATAATGATAAAATACATGTAAATTGAATTTAAAACTGCCGAAATAATTAATCTGAAAATGTAGTTAAATCATTAGTAAAAGATGAATAAAAAAGTTCTGGAACATGTCCAGAGCAACAGGTAATGAATTGTGTCTTAATCACTTCCATCAGTGATCTGTAAAAAAATACAAAATAATTTCCTAAGAAGTCTATGAATTACCTGTAATGATAAACAACAGCATTAATAATTTGTTTGAATTACTTTGTCAAGTTCATCTCTACAATAAATTTTGTTTTATCCAAATGGAAATGCAGATGTCTTGGAAAACAAAGAGCAGACTATGCCTAACTGAGACAGGTGGGAAGGAACAGGATTTGGAAAGTGAGGTCTGATAGCATATATAAGGAGATAAACATATAAACAAACTTCCACTGCTGGTATTAGTGGAAAATAGTAACAAAGGATTGGGGGATGTGGAAGAAAAAATAACCAAAGATATATTTCTCTTTTCAGAACAGTAAAGAAACAAATAATGCATTTGCTTCTGCAAAAAGCAATTCTGATTTTTAAAAAAACACACTGTACCAAAACCATTAGAATTCTCAAGACAAAAAGACTGAGTACTGTGGTAACTGTCTTATTATGAGAAACTTATACATTGTGTGTGTGAGAATTTGTGATCAATATTCATATATTCATATATTCATAGGACAAGAATTCTTAAGAGGTCAATTTATTGGAAAGGAAAAAAAGAGTGAGACTCAAAGGAGGCAACTGAAGGAAAAACTGACTTCAAAATGGAAACTAAGCATTATTCTGTATTAGTGAAATTGATTGATAAGTAAAGAAAAATACCAAGAGAAATGAGGGATTTTTGACTCTCTGCATACCTGACTCAGGTATATGCTTCTCTGTAAGGACACACTTCAGGAAAACAAAGCATTAGCTCTGTATTCAGGCAGAACAGAATGCAATTTAGTGTCTTGTGAAATGTAGAAGATAGAATAGAGTTAGATAAAATGGTTCAATCATGCTTAAATCTATGAATCCATGCAATACGTGTTCTGAAAAATAAAAATACATTGGAATGAAAATAAAACCAGATTTTAAACTGCTATTTGTATTTACAAATGCGATTACACCAAAGAGTCCTTCCAACACAGCTGAGCAGTCTCAGGTATTATTAGAGGATCATGACAGTAGGGGAGACTCTTGTGTCTTCAATGAGATTTAGACCAGGTCATTAATCCCCAGAATGTTTTTACCAGTCACCACAGGGGTTATTCAGCTATCAACCAGACCAGCTATCTCATTCTCAATGGCTTTAACTGCAGGCTAGAGGGAAAATGGAATTCGCAGCAAAAAGAGAATTTGCAGTCTCTAGAGAATCAAAACAGCAGAGTTCTCACATTCAGAAGTATTTTAGATGCTACTGCTATTATCAGCATCAGAGAAATTAAACAGGATCTGATAATAGAGAGCAGTAGAAATTTATCACCAGTACTTGTAACAGACATTTATATAGGTAATATAAACCAAAACTTTCCATTATAACCTCACAAATCTTAGCAAAAAGGATCCATGTGCTGGGACACAGTTGTTAAATAAATAAACAAAATTTCAGCTACAGAATTAGTTCATTGGGAAAAGGCACAGCTAAAGTATTAAAAAAAAAAAAAATTAATTTCTCTCACCTAACAAAATGCAAAAATAAAAGCATGTTTTCCAAAGTCTATTTTTCAGTGCACATTGAAAAGTCTGATGTGCTAAGAGGAGGTTAAACTGTCCTTGAGACTACCATCCACTATTCAGAATTTTACCTATGTGGGACAGAACTGTGAGAATGCAGCAGGAAAGCAGAACTCAGAGCACTGCTCAGCTCATGACTGAAATGGATGTGCTAAGTCTAGTGTGCCACAAGCCTTAGCAAGACAAGGCAGAGCCCTGAATGAGGAAAAAAAAAGGTGTGCTTGGTGTGCTTTGTTTAAGATAAATCATGCAAGACCAGACACGTCTGTGCCTGTGCAGGTCTGTGTAAAAGCTCTGTGCAGAGCTCTGATTAGGTAATGTTACTTAGAAACACCAATCGTCTGAATGTTGCTATTTTTAGCTATAGCTGGGAAAGGATATAAAACTGATTTGTAGAATCAATAAATCAGCTCCATGTATGCAAACCACGGAGACCCCGTCTCGTCAATCGTCGGCACAGAACAATGCTTTCCTGTTCAGTTCTGGCATTTACTGAACAGATCTGGATGACAAAGAATTTTCAGAGTATTTCCCATTCACTTCCATCTAGATTACCATCCTGATGATGAACCATTATCATCAAAGTATATTGACTTTTCTTGGTAACTGGACCTCAAATTTCTGAAACTAGAAATTTTAAAATAAACAAGTCCCTAGCACCTTTAATTCATAGTTCACATTGTGTAACTTTATTTTCCCTACTAGCATCAGATTTTCCATAATTCAGTATAGCTTTGCCTTCATTTCTTTTCTCTTTATAATACAGACACATGCATTACATGCATCTGTAACAATCCTATGAATTATGAAAATCTAGAAGTCTGATAGCACTTTTAGTGCTTATTATTTAACAATCTACTTATCCATAATGACGCTGATTTGTATTTAGTCCAAGGTACCAGGTAATATAGTATTTTCTCTTAGGAGCTGTTTGAATTACCAATTTACAGAGAAATCAATTAGTCCTGTGGCCCTTTCTGCCATAGATATTATTTTTTTCTTAAAGCACTGAACTGAGTTTTCCATGAATTTGGGATGTATTGAAAGCGAGATTCAGCAGAAAAATAAAAAAAAATAACTTTTTTGTGCGAAGTAACATTAAACCCCTAAAGTTTTCCCATGTACAAAAACAACAAGGTCACATAAGTACAAAAGTGAACATTTACTTTGACTATTAAACTTTCTAGAAAATAAAATACACGCACTGGTAATGGAATAACGTTCTGCATTTCTTATGTGGCTTTTGAAATTACTGTCATGCTCAAGGCAGTGCAATTGTACTTTATATTTTAGAAAGCAACTGTAAAATTCTCACTAAACTCTCAGTAGAAAACCAACCCAGTGTTCAGAAATGCTTTTATTTTGCTTTGATTTTTATCTTATGTGACGTCACAAAGGAGAAAAGCCCAGACTAACTGACAAGCTCATGAGAATTTGATCTTATTTTCTTCAAAACAGTATCCTAAGAGTTCTAAAAGGGAGCCCTCTAATAAGGAACCAAAAAAAAAAAATTAAAAAGCATGTCTGCTTTATTCTCTTAAAGGAGGATATAAGCAAAATAATTTATAAAAATGTCATCAATGTCAGAAATAGTTTATATCAGATCATATAGAATCACTTTTACATTCACCAGAGACTATCTTAAGAATGCAACTTGTGACTCAATCAAAAGGCTTGAAATAAAAGTAGCTGTAGCATTGTGCTTAATATGTGTGGGTGGGGTAAAAAAAAGCCCACAATCCTATTCAAGTGGTTTTACCTATGTAATTTTATACCCTAATAATCCCTAATTTAATGTATGAACAAGAGTTTTTGGGAAATGTAAAAAAAAAAAAGCATGAAAGAGTTATTAATGAGGCCCTTCCACTTCTAATATCAGTTCTCTAATGCTAGCTGCAAATCCTGTAGCTGTAATCCTGTAGCTGCAAATGTTCTCTAATCCTCCCTGCAAAGGAATTTTTTTAAAAACAGCAGCAGCTTTTTGAACTTCGTCTATAAAAATGTGCACCTATTCAGGTAATTTGTTCATGTAGTTGTGTCAATGATATTGAGAGTCAGTGCTTTTTTTTTATTAGTATGTAACTTGGTCTTCTTGTATGTACCAAAATGGGATTCTGAGCAAATTGGAGTTTAACATGTAAATATCTGCTACACCTACATTTGAACGTTACAATTATGCATCTTTGGGTTTTATGAGTATTTACACATGGATGAATTATTGGGAAACCAAGTTCAAACACCAAGGAACATAATGGTAAAATGTTTCTCTTCAACGTGCCACACAGAGCTTGTAGAGTAAATTACTTTTATAGGAAGGAAGATGACTATATTATTTGCATTAATTATCTTTGAAATAATTTGGTTTATATTCTGTCATCCTTCATTTACATCTTTCATGACACCAATGGTCATTCTAACAACCTACTGCTAGTAGATATTAAAGCTCTGTTTCACTGTATGGCATGTCATGTTCACAAATTCTGCTAAGGTAGCAGTTCTAAAATTATTACATCATGTTACAAGTCCTGAGAAAACTGTTCTGCATTGGTGTGGATATACATACATATTTACAGGTCTTCAGAAGACAAAATTCCTTAACTAAAACATTTGCAAACTGGATGGTTGGCTACAAATATTTTGTTGTTAAGGCCAAACAAGTTTTAACCAAACATATACAAACTAGAGTTTGTCAGTGTCTTGAAATTTGGCAACATTCACAGTATTTTTCACACAATGCAACAGGCAAATGGAAGCTATTTCACATTACCAGATTAACAGAAACTCTGCATGATCAAACAACTCATTTATCCTCAGGTGTCTTCCCAGAAATGTCTGAGCAGTAATTTCCATGATACATAAAAAAACACATGTTAAGGATTTTGAAAAACTACAATTATAATTAGTCTTACTTAAAGCAGCTAAGTAAAGATATCAACATTTGGATTATAAAATTTTCCTGCATGGAAGATTTCCTCTGAAACATTTAAAGCACAGTAAACCTATATGTAACTGAACTCAATGTCCTGTGGCTTGGAAGTGTCAGGCAGACTTGCAGTGCTACTAATTCTGCCTCTGGTATCCTATCGAGTACTTGGCACTGCTGAATAAGCTTTTAAATAAACAGGAATGTCTTAAGTTAATGCAATCACACTCACTAGTAAGATAACTATCATTTTGCTGCATGTATTTCTAGTAAATATGTAGTATTCATTGAAGTAAGAGATTCAAAAGAAAAATCAAACAAAAGACAAAACCAACCAATCAAACCAAGCAAAAAATGGATTTTTCTAAGCAAAATGAGGTAAGTGAAAAAAAAACAAAACAAGTCAGACAAAAAGTAGGAAAACGGGGTTTATAAATCCTACTATAATTTAATAGAGGATAAAGAACGCCACTTGTTAGTAGGGATATTGATTTGGCACATTCAGCTCCTACATAGAAGTGAATGTGCTCATTGCTTCTCCGCATTTCAGGCACAAGGCAGCATTGGCAGGCTGGAACTGATCTGGACCTGCCAAGAACTTTAGCAGTGCATGAGATCAAGTCATATGATTACTGTCGTGTCATGAGGATCAATTTTGACTCTTGGTACATCTCAAGAACAGACAGGAAGAAAAGGTCTTCCTCCCACATTCCCACCAACCACTGGAAAACACACTATTAGTTGCCATATATAGATCTCCAGTTCATTTTTCCCTTCACATTCCTTTCATATGCAACACATCTATCATGAGAAAACTATCAAAAATTTAACAGCAACGTAAAAAATATATTGTTTCACAGAATTAATCAAAGATTTCATTTTATTTCTAAATATACTGCAGAATACACACTCTGCCTTCAGTGACTCTTGGACACCATTAATTGAAACTTATGTTTTTTAAATCAGTTATCTACACAAATTAATTTTAATTTGTTTAACGTTTCATAGTTTTAATACTGATTAAATACTTACGAGTCTTCCGAGCAGAATCTTCCACAAAGAGAGAAGAAATATCTTCATCCACCCCTGCTTCATTCTTTGCAATGCAAGTGTATGCTCCTGTATCTTCATAGCGCACATTGCTAATGTGAACCTCACTACCATTTGCTGAAAGGAGAGGAAAAAATCAACATGCAGACATGCTAGTGCTTTCAGATTATAAATTCAGAAGCGTTTCTCTGCTTACACTAATTAAGCCATTTTCATTCCTGAGTTCATAACTTGGAGGCATTCCAAATTAGTCCAAAGGTATTCAATTGGCTAGTGAATTACATGCACTATTTCATCTCACAGATATCTGGAGTGTCTCAGTTGATTTTGCACATCAGAGCCATATATCAATCTGCGGTTTTATATATATTTAAATGACTATGATTTTTTTTTTAATCAGGTAAATATTAGGTTTTTATTATGCTGCATTTGGTCATTTGACACCATAATTTCCTTTACACAAAACGACCCATGGAATGTAACAGGCCAAACTTTCAACGTAAATAAAAATTTTAATAAAATTATTTATTGCTCCTAACCAGAAACACCTAGTTAGTTTTGGTTTCATGTGACTGCAGTGTAACAAAATCGAAAACAGTGCACTGAAATTTTTCACCTACATCAATGTAGAAGCTTATGGAAACCTCAGGAATTGTACATCAAACTGTGTACGAATGTCAACAAACCCTACAGGTTTCATGGGCAAATGTCTTTTAAATAATGTGACGTGAATAATGGTGTGAACAACAATTCACTGAATTTTAAGTATAATATACTTGTTCAGCTGTAGGAACTGTACAAAAAACCAGCTTTGTAGGTATTGTAAAGTATGGACTAAAAGGGGCATTGTCTTAGGGTATAGCAGCCTTCTAGCTTGAAGCAAGTGCACAGATAGTTTAACTCAGAAAAATCTCGGGGAAAATGTAATGACATTTTCAATATTTTATTTCAAATAATTCCATGCTAGAAAATTGAATTAAAGGTATTTAATTCAATTTATCCCTAGAGGAGAAATTAAGAGAATGTTACTATGGAAGAGAAGTTCATCACTTTCTACTCATAGTGGAAAGTATTTCTGCAAGGCAAGTGTTCACAAATATTCAGGAGAGTTGTACATGAAAGAACAGAGAACTATGACACCTGCAGGGAAAGTAACACTTCAGAGAAGCACTTGCCATGTCTGTCCCACTGCTTCTTACAGTGCAGGCTGAGTGCTGTCCTATCCAAACTACACATTCTAATTTTGTTGATGAGTGAGAAAAAGTTTTGAAGAGAACACTAGCAGACAGAGATTTTTTTCCTATGGCTGATCAAAAATTACCAGAAAGACTGAAGAAGCATGGAGATTTAAAGCTGGACAGGTCCACTGATTCTGCTGAGTCCTGAAGATCCATAGAAATTAACTGGTGCTAAAGGTAAGACTTTCCTTTAGTTTTGGCTGGGTTTTTTTTGTTTGGGGTTGTTTTGCAGGTTTTTGGGGTTTGAGGGATTTGGGGTTTTTTGAGGGGGAAGTTAGGGCTTGTATGTGCGTATGTGATGTCTTTGCACTCCCACAGAGATCTGCTGATACCCTTCAGAAAACAGCACATCCATTTCAGTTCTTTCTCCTCCAGTCCTTTCTAGTATCAGGTCCCCAAATCTCATTAAGATTCTTACCAGTTCTGACTGGGACCAGGTCTTGGACTGCCTGCTCCACTCAGATACTGCACATTTTCAAACAGAGAAGAGCATATTGGAATTTACTGGTAATCCTGCCAGTAAGCACAATCATTATTCTAACAAAGAGAAAGCAGAAAGATATGTGTCTTGGGGGATAACTCAGAGATATCACATCTTTTGAAATGTTTTAGCTTAGACTTCAAGCCTTTGTTAAAACTATAGAAGAAGGGCAGCTAGTATGGAAATGATGCACAGATAAAACATTACCAATCTGTAGAAAACAATAAATACACCCCTTTACCTTGAAGAGTTAGCTGTTTGGACAACTTTGGAGTGATATCAATTCCATTCTTCAGCCAACCAAGTTGTGGGTTGGGAATACCTTCAGCATGGCACCGAAGGCTAGCTGTCACACCTGGCTCCCTTGCCTGGCTCTCTGGATAAACTCGGATAACTGGTGGAACTGAATACAGAAAACAATTATAATTTAGTGGAGAACATTATCTTCATTTTAAGAAAAATAACTATAAGCAATTCAGAAGACCCCTGCAGCTACATATAACAACACACAGATGTGGTATTCATCAGATATTCAGTAAGATTCAATGCAGAATTCTGTCTCAGAGAATTTATGAAACAGAAAAAATATTCTGTGAGAGAAACCTCTTTTTACTGCCTGTGATATCAAAGAAAAAACCTCAACTCTAGTTCAATAGTTTGTGGTTGAACAATAAGATTTTTAATTTTTCCTTAGATTTTTTTATAAAATATGACTAACATACAATTATTGAGTCATGATAGGTTGTACAGAGATTGTGATTGTCCTGTTTCACAAATCTTAACATTTCATCTCCATCTTTTCCCTCTTTCCAAAACACCTACCACCAATCCATTTTAACTGCATAAAACCTGTTCAGGTTTATATTTCTTTATACTGGTTCAGACAGGACCTTCTGTATCCATGATACCACTTCCCTTCTTTACCATACAGACATATCACTAGATTATGTTTAACTTGATTTTCTTCTGAAGTCCTTTCCTGCCAAGATGCTTTCCATTAGGTGGCCTTCAGGATATACTGGTGCACCAGGGTTGTTCCTCCCTGTGAACATGACTCTTGCACTTCTTGTTGAACTTCCTAAATTCCTACTGGTTCATTTCTCCATCCTGTCAAACTCCCTAAAAACAGCAGCATGATCTTGTAGTCTATCAGCCACTTCTCCCAGTTTGGTCCCATCTACAAAACTGTTCAAGATAGAACTCTGCCCCATTATTCAGATCCTTAATTAAGATGTTAAACAAGACATGTATCCTTCTGGACAAAACATCCACACAGCTGGATAACCGTGTTATGTGATGGCTGAACAACCCACTCATGGGTCAGGAACAAAGAGATACAGCGAAAGGGATAACATCTGGCTGGGATCCAGTCAGTAATGGGATTCCACAGGGCTCAATCCTTACCAAGTTCTCTTCAAGATCTTCATTAAAGACTTGGACACAGGACTAGAAGGAATACTAAGTAACTTTGCTGACAACATCAAACTGGGAGAAGCTGTTTACTCCCTCAAGGACAGAAAGGTGCTGCAGAGAGACCTCAACAAATTAAAGAGATGGGCAATCACCAACTATATGAAGTTCAACAAAGAAAAATGCCAGATTCTGCACCTGGGACAGGGCAACCCTTGTTGTGTGTACAAAATGTGGAATGAGGTGCTGGAGAGCAGTGCTGCAGAAAGGGACCTGGGGGTCCTGGTTGATGGCGAGTTTAATATGAGTCATTGTGCCCTGGCAGCCAGGAGGGCCAACTCTGTCCTGGGGGGCATCAGGCACAGCATGGATAGCTGGGCAAGGAGGGATTGTCCTGCTCCACTCGGCACTGGAGCAGCCTCACCTCGAGTGCTGTGCGCAGTTCTGGGTGCCACAATATACAAATGACATCGAGTTTTTGAGGAATGTCCAAAGCAGGGCCACCAGGATTGTGAGGAGTTTTGAGGTAAAGCCATATGAGGAGTGGCTGAGGGCACTTGGCTTGTTCAGCCTGGAGGAGACCGAAGGGAAACCTCATTGCAGTCTGCAACTTCCTGTGAAGGGGAGGGACAGGCACTGGTCTCTTTGTGGTGACCAGTGACAGGACCTGAGCAAGTGGCACAAAACTATCAGGGAAGGTTTAAGCTGGATATTAGGAAAAAGTTCTTCACCCAGAGGGTGGCTGGTCACTGGAACAGGCTCCCAGGGAAGTGGGCACAGCACTAGCCTGGCAGAATTCATTAAGTGTTTGGACAGTGCTCTCAGGCACATGATGTGACTCTTGGGCTGTCCTGTGTAGGGCCCACAGCTGGACTCGATGACCCTGATGAGTCCCTTGCAACTCAGCAGATTCTGTGATCCTACATATAAGACTTATGAGTTTCTTTATTAACAAAAGATAAGAATTGTTGATATCAATTTTCCAAGGTTTGAAAACTTGCTGCAGTATATGCTTACCAATTAAAAATCTATATACACTAGTAGTGTCAGAGAGAGGACATATGACACTTCAGTGGACATATTCCTATTAGTAATGAATGGTTAAGCAAGATTTTAAAATCGTGCTATGCAGATTTTTTCAGATTAATAACTATTTAACTTATCTTTAATTTTTTTTAGATACAGCTTGCTTGAGGTTGTTTCTAACATAAAAAAATATAAACTATAATAAGATTAAGGAAGTGTATTTCCTATTCACCAAAGTTTTGTTTAATGCAGCTCTAAACATGTAGAATACTTAGGTTGTGTCACAAAACACAGCTGGGCAGAGGATGAAGTATAATGAAAGAAGATAAAAAATTAACTGTGTCTATTTTGGCATGAGATTAAATATTTTCAAATCCTGTTCAACTATTTACAAGAGATGTCTNTACCACTTCCCTTCTTTACCATACAGACATATCACTAGATTATGTTTAACTTGATTTTCTTCTGAAGTCCTTTCCTGCCAAGATGCTTTCCATTAGGTGGCCTTCAGGATATACTGGTGCACCAGGGTTGTTCCTCCCTGTGAACATGACTCTTGCACTTCTTGTTGAACTTCCTAAATTCCTACTGGTTCATTTCTCCATCCTGTCAAACTCCCTAAAAACAGCAGCATGATCTTGTAGTCTATCAGCCACTTCTCCCAGTTTGGTCCCATCTACAAAACTGTTCAAGATAGAACTCTGCCCCATTATTCAGATCCTTAATTAAGATGTTAAACAAGACATGTATCCTTCTGGACAAAACATCCACACAGCTGGATAACCGTGTTATGTGATGGCTGAACAACCCACTCATGGGTCAGGAACAAAGAGATACAGCGAAAGGGATAACATCTGGCTGGGATCCAGTCAGTAATGGGATTCCACAGGGCTCAATCCTTACCAAGTTCTCTTCAAGATCTTCATTAAAGACTTGGACACAGGACTAGAAGGAATACTAAGTAACTTTGCTGACAACATCAAACTGGGAGAAGCTGTTTACTCCCTCAAGGACAGAAAGGTGCTGCAGAGAGACCTCAACAAATTAAAGAGATGGGCAATCACCAACTATATGAAGTTCAACAAAGAAAAATGCCAGATTCTGCACCTGGGACAGGGCAACCCTTGTTGTGTGTACAAAATGTGGAATGAGGTGCTGGAGAGCAGTGCTGCAGAAAGGGACCTGGGGGTCCTGGTTGATGGCGAGTTTAATATGAGTCATTGTGCCCTGGCAGCCAGGAGGGCCAACTCTGTCCTGGGGGGCATCAGGCACAGCATGGATAGCTGGGCAAGGAGGGATTGTCCTGCTCCACTCGGCACTGGAGCAGCCTCACCTCGAGTGCTGTGCGCAGTTCTGGGTGCCACAATATACAAATGACATCGAGTTTTTGAGGAATGTCCAAAGCAGGGCCACCAGGATTGTGAGGAGTTTTGAGGTAAAGCCATATGAGGAGTGGCTGAGGGCACTTGGCTTGTTCAGCCTGGAGGAGACCGAAGGGAAACCTCATTGCAGTCTGCAACTTCCTGTGAAGGGGAGGGACAGGCACTGGTCTCTTTGTGGTGACCAGTGACAGGACCTGAGCAAGTGGCACAAAACTATCAGGGAAGGTTTAAGCTGGATATTAGGAAAAAGTTCTTCACCCAGAGGGTGGCTGGTCACTGGAACAGGCTCCCAGGGAAGTGGGCACAGCACTAGCCTGGCAGAATTCATTAAGTGTTTGGACAGTGCTCTCAGGCACATGATGTGACTCTTGGGCTGTCCTGTGTAGGGCCCACAGCTGGACTCGATGACCCTGATGAGTCCCTTGCAACTCAGCAGATTCTGTGATCCTACATATAAGACTTATGAGTTTCTTTATTAACAAAAGATAAGAATTGTTGATATCAATTTTCCAAGGTTTGAAAACTTGCTGCAGTATATGCTTACCAATTAAAAATCTATATACACTAGTAGTGTCAGAGAGAGGACATATGACACTTCAGTGGACATATTCCTATTAGTAATGAATGGTTAAGCAAGATTTTAAAATCGTGCTATGCAGATTTTTTCAGATTAATAACTATTTAACTTATCTTTAATTTTTTTTAGATACAGCTTGCTTGAGGTTGTTTCTAACATAAAAAAATATAAACTATAATAAGATTAAGGAAGTGTATTTCCTATTCACCAAAGTTTTGTTTAATGCAGCTCTAAACATGTAGAATACTTAGGTTGTGTCACAAAACACAGCTGGGCAGAGGATGAAGTATAATGAAAGAAGATAAAAAATTAACTGTGTCTATTTTGGCATGAGATTAAATATTTTCAAATCCTGTTCAACTATTTACAAGAGATGTCTCAGCATGTTGTCCCATTAGATCATAGAAATGCTTTACATTTCGACATTGCAAGAAATACACTAATCTATTTTATCTCAGATAGGATGCAAAAATCAGTATGTTCCAGGGATATTTTAAACCCAGTTAGGGAGGACAGTCTTTTCAACATAACCCCAATATGCAAATTGTAAAAATGTAATATAATAGTATGGGAGAATGTTAAAAATTAGATGGCATGGCTTTTAATTTCTTAGAGTGCCAGCTGAGAGGAAGAGCACAAAAAAATCCGTGATTTAAGGTTTTTATTGATTTTCTGGAAAGGGCTTTGGTTTCATGGAAGCGGATCTTTATTTTTCATCTCAAGCCTGACATTCCCACTCCTATTTCCCCTCCATTTCTTCCCTCTTCTATCTCCTTTCGCATGGCATCTGTCTGCTCCATACTGAGACCTTGCCTTCCCCACTGTGTTCTTCAGACTGGGCCCTGCCTGACTTCACATTCAGGGGTTTGAACATTTTTTGGCACCTCAGCTCCAAGTCTCGCTCTTCCTCACTTCCTAAAGTCCAATTTTCATGCCTGCCTGGTCAGTGTTTCTTGACACAAGGTCCTTAAGGTAGGTTACCTCATGTAGATTTCCCACTGCAGCAAAGCCAAAATGGCTTATTCTTCCACCTTTTGTCTGGAAAAGCAAGGATCCTCACTTCCTTAGAGACAAGACTGCCATCACTGAACACTCTCAAGCATCCCAGCTACAGAACAACTTTTAGGACCAATAGCAAGGCATTGTCTGACTACATACGCCAGGATATTTCTCATCTCTTTTTGTGTCAGTGAAATACTCTCATTATGTATAAAACCTTACGGGTATTTAACTACCTCACTTTGACAGTCTTCTACTGAGCACATGTGAAGAGAATTTTTTTAACAGTCCAATTTCAAAGAATTTTCATTGAAGAGAAAGAGGAATGTATTAATTTTATTTGGGCAAAAGGCACACAATATTTTCGATGCAATATTATTGTAAAAAAAAGTTCTTATTTCTGTGGTAGATCCTGTTCCCTTTAGCACTGTTTTCCCAGGAACAAAGGTTCTTGCATGACAGTAGGGTTTATTTCTTGTTGGATCTTTCCTCTCTTTGCTGCCATTTTCCTCTTTCTTCAGTAACTCTGTGTCTAATAGGTTATCTGTACAACTAGAAATGTTTTTCAATCCTTGTTTTGCATTATATTTTTTATTTCATATTACCTTGAAGCCTATTTGTAATATTCCACTAAGAAAGAACTGTGCCACTGAGGCATCCTGCAGACAACTGAAATATAAATGCAGTTGTGGACTCAGTCTTAAAAGTAAATTTGATGTGACAAGTTCAATGTAAAATCTTTGCAGTTCGTTTGAATCAGGTGTTTTGTTTGTGTTTTGTTGGTTTTTGTTTGGGTTTTTTTGGTGCAACTGACCAAAAAAAAAAAACTCACCAGAAATGAAAATTTAAGTACACAATTAATGTGACTGTTCACACTGACTTTCAAAGAGATATGATCTAGCATCTTAACCTAAAGAAGTTTATTTTACAAGGGAGAGATCATGACATAGGTTAAAAAGGGAGGGGAGACACTATATGTTTGTATTTAGCAGAGTTATGTATAACACGTAATTGAGTGAATCTATAACCCTTATCTTTCAATTCAAAAAGCAATGTGAGAATGTTGGCTCCAAATATGGTAGATATGTAACTATTCAATAGCTCTAACGTTTGCTATAAAACCTCTTGAGTATTATTTCAGTTGGGTCTCATGGGGGAGGAGAAGGAAGAAAATAATCTATTCAAGCTGTCTTGAATCCAGGGAGAATGCATTTGTTTAAAAAAGAAACAGGTGATATCTATAGTGAACTAGGTTCTTCTATTGATGTATATAATAACTCTTTTTTAAACTTAGATACTTTGGAAAAACAAAGCTGGCAAACAATTCTTCAGACACTATACATTCCCAATTTACACCTGGCCAAGTGACTGGGTTCTCCTTTCTTTACTTCAAGGCCTCAAAACTGCTGATCTTATTCAAGTATCACTGATATATTAGAAGAAAAATAAAGATCAAACTGACAGACTCAAATTCATTTAGTCATATAGTCTAAGAGATATAATCTCAAAATTGTATACATTGAAAGTTTTAAGTATTATGTAAATACTAATAATTAAGACTATGTCATGAAATAATTATTTTTTCCTGATCACAACTTTTTATTTTGGGTGGTTTTTTTGTTTTTTTTATGTTGTAGTTTATATGAAAAAGTTTAAAATATCAATTTATAGGGTTGCTTACATTATTTATCTTACATATTATTTGTATAAGAGTAGACAGATTTTTGTACTATAGAACAAGTCTTTTACAGTGCTCATTAATGTATATTTAAGACTCCAAAGGAAGCTCATTACTTTTTTACTACTATGCTCGATAATTCAAAATTTAAAAAAATCTTAGATTTTAATCTAAAAAGTAAATCAGATTTATATATATAATAATTGCATACTAGCCTAAAATAGATGATTTTTTTTCTAAAAATATATAGCTGCATATAAATTGAAAGCAAGAAAGAACTTAAAATCTAATTGCATTGTTTTCATTGAACCTTCACATTAAATCTTTGTGATCAATGTAGTCTCATTATCCCATTAACTTTTTTAACTGACTCTCCAGTTAATACAAGTATCATTATAATAATTAGTCATTATCACAGCTAAAAGTACTGACCATCATGTCTGTGCTTAAGAAGATTATTCCTTTGAAGTACAGATCTAAACTGTGGAAGAGCTGTTCATTTGACCTTTAATCTCAGTGGATTTAACTCCATTTATCCACAACATGCACAGCAAATAATCCTATTGCTGGAAAGGCCTCCTTTTCCTGTTTCTTGCTCCCCAAAACATCAGCATCCAAAATCATTTAGGAAGGTACCATTCCAGTGCCAGCTTTTGGAATAGCAGCTATCTGAGATTTACAGTGGTTTCCAGTTGAAAAACCAATTTCCTGACATACACTTTATCACTACAAAAACCTACACTTGTTCTCCTTCACCTCTTTCAAATTATATTTCTTGATTTTCTAGTCTTGCAAGAAATCCTTCTTCAACTTCAGTGGAGTTTTGCCTCATTACGTGCTGAACTGAGCCAAACATGAAGAATTCTAGTATTTTAACTCTTGCTATGCACCTCTGGGGGATTATTTACACATTGGGATCGGTAAGGAATGTGTTGATAAGAATGTAATTTTGTTAATAATTTAGGGTAAACTAAGCCCCATAAAACAGAGGAAAATGTTGGTCAAGAACCAACTAATGTGTTCAGCTTGCTAATAATTCTGCTTTGTCTGCAGGAATTAATATATTAATTACTTATATTAATAAATTGCACTTCAGTCTTCTCACTAGTTTAGCCAGTAGTGCTACCTGGCTTTTTAAATGACAGAAAATAATCCCAGAAGAAAAAATTGGAGGAAAATATGTTGATGCCACGTCCCCATTAGCTTGGGGACAACACTCTACTTACAATATATTGAGGTTCAGGAGCGGAAGAAGTTAGGGAAAAGAAGTTATATGGATAGAGAAATATTACAAGCCAGCTTCCTGGAGAAACATAACTGAGACAAAATGTTTATAAAACTGCAAACAAGCACAAAGTATCAAAGTAATTTAAAATGTGAAGATATTAACAACAGAAAAGTGGGGAAAGGCTATTAAAAGAAGAACTAATCATATTAAAAGTCAAAATAATTTTGGAAGCTGTATTTCATATGTATATACATAAAAGATAAGAATAAAAGAAAATATTTCAGCATTCTTGGATGAGATGTTAAAAAAGTCAGCCTGTAAGGGTTTATGCAACTGTTTAATAGCTAACAAAACAAAGAATGAAGGTAACAGCAGTGCACAGGAAACGAGGGCTAGAGTATGCCTCAGGAGAGAAAGAGAGCCTCTTAATACAAAGTAAATTTAGAAAATATTGAGGTCAAACATGATTCTGGATAGGATTAAACAACAACATGGAATGACAAACACTGGTAGTTTACAGCAGAAAGGGAGTCTTAAGAGTCAAAGATAAATATGAATTGAAATAACAAAAGCACTCTAAGAAGAAAAAAGACATTAAATCTCAATGATGATAAAGAAGTCCACCCTTCATCAGTGGAAAAGAACTCATTAAACTAACTAAGGAAATAAATTGTATGTAAGAAAAAGGAGAGGGTACACTAGCTCTAGAGAAGGCAAAGGCCTGTCTTCAGGGCACCAGTAACGAAGCAGTTAAGTTTTGTCCAAGTACAGAATTCAATGAAGTGTTTTCTGGAACTTGACCAGATATAGAAAAATGCAAAGATTAAGTTTTCAAATCCAGGTGCCTCAAGTTAATCTACTAAAATCACGGTTAGATTTCAGTATCATAAATGAGAACTTAGAAGCCTACATCACCTACAAAATCTCCAGGGAAATGCATTCTATTAATCTTTTAGTCAACAGAACATTCTTAACATAAGCAACTTACACATTTATTTTTCCCAGCTTACTTGCAAGTTACTAAATTAGTACTAAAACCTACTTAATGTGTGTGTGTGTGTGTATATACGTATATATAAACCACTTACTGTTATACACAACATCACAGGTGCAAAGCAAGTCCTCTGGACTATCTTTACACCTTTTAATATTTATTATTATATGGAAGCAATAAATTAAAATTACTATGTTTCATTATTTTTAAGGTTATTTGAAGGAGAGCAATGAAGAAAAATTTATATACTTTTTCCTATTAAGACATAACGCAATACCAAAAAAAAAAAAAAGAAGAACAGAAACAACAGATCTGCTTAGCAAAATTCAAGTTTCTTATGACTTGATAATTAGAACATTTTTCCTTACCAGTCACTTGGAGAATATGAGTTTGATAGACCTTATCATACCCATCAGCATAGCAGGTGTAATTTCCTATATGAGTTGTGGTAACCTTAGTGATGTACAAGGACCCATCATCTCCAAAATCCTACCAGGAAAGATTAAAAATAAGGTTATTACAATTAAGCCCACATCTCTATAGTAATTATGGTCATCATCTTGGCAACAAAGCTGTGATGCAAATATCAGACATCACACATCACAAATATTTAACCAGAATATCTGACAGTAATCTGAAATTCAAATATAATACTTGTGGATAGTGGAGTTTTTTAATCTGGCTACATATATTGTGACTGTAAAAGAAAATACGACTTTTATTTTAACAACTACTTAAACTCGGCAGAAGCAATATGTTTATTTAGCTATGACAGTTATTTGCAGAAGAAAATCTGTTGAGGATTGCATCTGACTAGAGAGAAAAATGAAATCTATGCAAAAATTAACACGTTAAATGACATCTTGTGAAAGTGTTGCCATCCTTTGTAATGAGCAGACATGAAAAATAAAAATCCTAGTTTTTCTTCTAATTCTCATTAGATTGAGTGATACATTACAGAAGTACTAGTGCTGTAAACTGATTTCAGGGATCTGGGATTCCTGAAAGTGAGTGTTTGTGATCAAGACCAAGGCAAAAGAGGCTTTTAGTACATAATTATCTTCTACTTATTTGGCACTGGGTGCATGCCAGCTCAGCAAAAGGTCCATATTTTCCTCTGTCTTTCTTTGTTGCTGATATAGTGCTGAAACTCTGTAGACCTTCATATCTCTGACCAAATCCAGTTCCAGATGGCTTCATCTTTCCTTATCTGCACATTCAAATAGAGTCTCCATGTTCTTCCTGGGTCACCTGTCATTCCTTACATCTTTTCTTTTTTATTTGAATTCTTTCAAGAGCTCCTTGTTCATTAATACAGACTCCTGGCTGCTTTTGATTTACAGTTCATCATAAAAGTCTGTTCTTGAGCACAGAGGAGGTCATCCTTGAAAATCAACCATCTCTCTTAGACCCCTTTTGTTTCCAGCACGATCTCCTATGGAATTCTTCCAAGCACACCCTTGAAGAGGCAGAAGTCTCCTCTCCTGAAGTCCACGGTTGTATTGCTTTTTGCCCTGCTGTCTCCTCTTAGGCTCCTCGACTCTGCCGTCTCATGGTCACTGTAGCCAAGGTTGTCCCCACCTTTATAACCCAAATAAATTCTTCCTTATTTGTTTCTTCAAACTTTGTAGCCTTCTCTATAAAGCCCTCAAATCCATGAAGACTTTATCAAAAGCTTGCAAAACCAAAAACTTTAGCTACAATACCTCAGTCACAAAGCCTATAAATTGCACAGGAAAGGAACTTTGATAGAAAATATTACTATGTGCCCCCTTATCCTTACATTCTGTCTTTTGCATCTTAAAAATGACAAAATAATGAGCTACATTAACCTCTGGTTCATTATTTTTTTCAGTTCTCACTTTCCAGTTTTTGTTCTTACTCAGACAACAATGACCTCAATGCTTTTATGCACATATTTAATTTATGATGACTTTCACTATAACATTTTAAGTCTTTTTGTAGACTGAAATTTAAACATGAAAACTGAAATCTCTATGAAATTCCTTTTAATTTCTCAGTTTTTTTTCTTTAAATAAACTCAAAATAATATTCAAAAAACATATGTCTCACTGTATTTCTTAATCCAAAGATGTGTGGGCAACTAAATTTCACATTGCACGACTCTGCACTTCCGAAGATTCTTCTAGCTGTTCCTTGGGAGAAGGAAAACAACTCACCTAAAAATTAACCTACCTGGTAATACTATCAATAACTTGACTTTCTCAGGATAACTATAGGTTTCTCTATTAGCACTTTGGTTACACAGAAAATATTTCTACCAAATCTTCAATATACCATTATATGTTAACACTGCAAAGATCAAAAAAGGGACCCTCTTTCAGAATCCATTTCTATCTTTGATGATGCAAATCAATACCACTGGATTTCTCTTCAGAATAACCCACCCGACTAACTTCAATAAACTTCCTTATTGGATGTTTTGATCTTTATCTCTTTCTAAAATGTATGAAGCAGAAAATCAATTTACATTTTCCCCCTTACAAGCTGAACACACGTTTTCAAAGCGTTCCTCTTCAACAGCATTATTAGTGGAAGATGAAAGAACAGATATTCAAAAGAGCCACACTACAGGTACTTATATTTTATCTGAAAAATGGATATTGTTTTTGCCATCTAGAATTTTTTGCCTAATCTCTGCCAAAGGTATTTGTGAACAGAATAGGGCATAGGATGGAGTGGATAAAAATTCAGCTGCTACAAGGCAGTCTGGAGACTAGTTTACTTTAACATTCCTTATGCTAAATTATTAGGCACTGCTTTGAAGCATGCTTACCTGTTTCAGCTCTTTAACTGATTCATTGTGACATACGGTATCTTTAGCTACCATAACTATTTTCTAAGTAAATGGGTAACTGTGTTATGGTTGCACCCTTCTTTTTCACAAAAACCATGGAAGAAACATTCCTGTGGTTATTTTACATTAGTGTTTCAATAGAATTCACACATGATGACACTCAGAGAGTTAGAATTGTATGGATAGCATGTTTTGTTGGTAGTGGTGAATTTTATCTGGTTGTTTGCTTTGGGTTTTTTTACAACTACAGAATAAATGTCCCTAGTTATACCGAGTTCAATGTTTGTTTTGTTAATTAAAGCAAACTACTCAATACAAAGTGAACTTAATGTTGTGAGCAGCATTTGAAAAGGTATGGTGAAGTACAAATAGCTACTTGAAACTGCACATTGACAAGTATTTAATGTTTTATTGACTAACTCACAAGCGAAGTAATTAAAAAAACCCCTGTATCTATACTGACACACAAACATCTTCGAAACAGAGCCATCAAACATCAACAGCAAAAAATACCGAAAAGCATTTTTTTACATTTTGGAAAATATATTTGATGATAGTAAAAAAAAATTTGCTACAAACTCAACTTTTGTTCCCCTGCCAGTCAAATAGAAGTGGCAAGGTACTTCTAAAATTACATTAAGAAACTCTATTTTTGTCATATATGAAAAGATAGTTAAAAGATATATAAAAAGATTGTTAAAATAATTTTAACAATTATTTTAACAATGATTCCACTGCAATTCTGTTCTCCTGAAGAACTTGACATTTTACAAATCATGATATATGTTATAAATAATGAGCAAAATAATATGGAAAAATACTTTAATTTGATAGTGAATCTTTGCTGTGCTCTCTTACTGTTTATAAAAGGGAAACTAAAGGTGATTTTTGGTTTTGAATCAGCAATTATTTCCTTGGGTTTATACCCTGCTTTCATATGCTAACGCTTTGCATATAAGAGAATTTATGACCATTTTCCAGCACTTCTTCATTAACAGCTCTAGGAAGACTGTTCCTAGCTTTTTCCCCATGGGAGAACATATAATGAAACAGACTGCTTGAATTTGTTCATCATCACAGAAGCTAGGAGTGGTTTTGGTTTGGTTTGTGGTATTTTGGTTTGGTTGTGGTATTTTTGGTTTTCCAGCATTTTTTTGCCCATTTATTGCTTTCCTAAATAACTTTTTTGGTTTTTTGGCTTTGTATAAATTATTTTTAAAACAGAAAAAAGGAAAAAAGAAAAGTACATAGGCTATTTGAACTGAAGATGTGAATTCTTACTTACACTATGCTCAAACAGAAAAAAAACCAATTTATTGTGTCCTTAATAAATGGAATTAGTGAACACCAAATTTTATGAATTCATAGGTTTTCATATTACCTTTATTTCTATTTGCAGTCTTTACCAAATCCACAAAAAAGGAAAAAATTATATTGTTTGGACTCTTTTTTATTTATGGTTAACAGAGTTAAAATAGTTCAGTTATAATGATAACACACTCTGGGTGAGGGCGTTTCCCTTCTTTTTAAAGAAAAATCTTGATTTTTTTAATGGGGAAAGGCAAAAAACCCCACATCATCTGTCACTGAGGCGATCAGGTAGAAAATCTGAAGCTAAGAATTAAAATTTTGTCTTGGTTTGCTAGGCTGTCCTGGGGTGACTTTATGATGTTGAATTGTATCCCCATTCGTCTGTTTAGCCCAGAAATAAGTTTTGCACCTTTAAAACTAGATCTGAGAGCGAAGGGGGGGAGAAGGAGAAGTGGTAGAATGTCTGAGACAGTTGCTTTCGAAACATAGAGAGCTTCAGCATTTCTTCTCTCGGGCTGTGCTGTCCGCAGCACGGACAGACAGTGGGAGAGAGCTCTCCTTCACTTTTTATTAGTTTTTTGGCTAACTGAGACTAAGAAGTTCCTCGGACTGTGGGTTTACTTTTTCTTTGAACTGTTCAAACCTCCTCTGGACTGAAAACCCAGAAGAACACCAGGAGCTCACACCTGTGGCCCACCTGTGGCATTTCCCAACACTGGAGGGACTGATAAGAGACTGAGTGAGCCGAGCTACACTCCACAACAAGGACTTTCTGAATTTACCATCTCTTCAGAACCGCAAGAGGTTTTATTGTTTATCCATTTTTTTGTGCTTGTGAGTGCTTTTCTTGCTGAAAAACAGTTTTTTCCACTTTTCTCCAAGGAAATCTTTTCCCGAACCAGTTCAGGGAGGAGCCACTTGAATCTGCTTTCTAGAGGGACCCCATTCGGAGGATTCCACCCTAATTTTGCCCTAAACCAGGACATAGGGGAAAGCTGTATCAATAATTGCAACCAAATATATTTTCAAAACAACAGTCGTTTGCTTGTAAAACACAACCATATTCCCGTTTATTTCCTGTACATTAGTTCAAGATTTCTGCATTTTATTTCAGTCAGCTCATGGAAGTACCAGTAATACTAGTGTCACGTTCTTGCTCATATTTTAAATAATTTTCAGTATCTCTAACCTCTTTTATTACAAGGACACAGAGAGTAGATAACCTACTAGGTTAGATAAGGGTTAGCCAACCTACTAGACAATCTAGTAGATAACCTACTAGGTACACAAGGGTTAACTGAAAACGTTTTTAAAAATAAATATGTATGGTTCGTTTGCCAGATAAACTCAGCTCAGGCTTTTCGTGCTAATGTCAATGTTAAAACTCCTATTTTTCAGGTAATCGGTTTCCCTATTCACATTGGCAAAGCAATGCAACTCTGCACTTTCCTACTGACTGTCAAAAAAAAATTATATTCCACAAAGAAATCTGAAAAATTTGCATTTGGCAGAAATCTTAGGTTTTTTTAAGTTTTCCTTCTAGATTCAGAGGAAAAACAAAACCAACATTTCATAAGCACAAATTTTGCATACTTTCTCTCAGTCTCAAATTTTACAGCTGCAACAAGAACAAATCATGAATCTAGTGTAAATCCACTGGTTGAAAAATCAGCCTGACAGAAAATTGCAAATCATGCCAAAGCTTAAAGAAGGAAAGAACACATAAGCACTAGTACAGTAAATGCAGTAGAAAGTAACAAAATCTTACGAGAAACTGTTCTCAAGAATATAACACCAGACACCAATTCATGACTATTAATGCAGGCTAGTTTTAGTCAAAGGAAATTAACCTTCCTAAGCTTCTTTTAGAGTCATTTGAGAAAGCTCAGGGTAGCAAAATCCTTTTCTGGGATCGTTCAGTGGATCTGTCACCGCTCACTGTTTTAGCTACCACCCACTGTCTAGCTCTGCTAGACCATGAAAACAAACTTCCTAGCTACAATTAGACATTCCAAGCATTTCATCAGTTCCTCTTTTCTTGACACTGGGGAGAACAGAAAGAAGAAAGCAAATAATGACTGAATTCTACAAAGGTTGTATCTCATTACCACAAACAGCTTTACTAGCCTTACTCTACTGATGCCTGGGTAAAGCGGTGGTCATTTGGTGAGTAATTCAAAACATCTAACTAAATCTCCAATGCTGAGAAAGTCTTCATGCATACCTTCCTAAGCTTGTATTACAAACGGTCAATGCAGAGGTCACCCTCTATTCTTGCTTCCTGAAATAAGACTTTGTAATGCATGAGCCCAGGCTGTTAGTTGAATTGAGCAGGATTTGGCTGTATTCAGGAAATCTGAGAAAGAAATTATTTCTCTGACTATAAATTAATATAACAACACTGTACCTGTTTAAATAATTAATTAGATATGTATGGTTTTCCCTTTGTTCTCTGGGATACAGTAAGGACTGCAATTTCACTTCATGAGGGAATAGTAAGTTAATAAATGGTAATATCCATTATTCTATGGAAAACATGCAATTGCTTTGTGCTTTTCAAAAAATGTCAGTTGATTAAAAATTGGTTTTGCTATTTTGAAATCCAGTAATGCTCAAACCTCCCAAGAACCTGAAGAGGTATGACACAGAAAAGTGGCAGAACACGCCTCAATGCTAGATCACCAGTGAGAATAATGATTTCATTTGCTACATAGATGTGTAAAGAGAATTTGGAATTTTTTTCTTGTTTATGGCAGACACTAGACATAAGTGAGAGCTTTGCCAACGTACTAGAGCTCTTGAGGCTAGCCATAAAACATCATTAACCTTTTACTTCCCCAAAAACTCTGTAATTTTATGCTATCTTGTGATGAATTGGCAATAAGGAGTGCTAATTTATTTAGACATTCAAAATCTCCAACTGAGTAGATGCAGTATATTTTAAATGGAAAATTCAGCATGCTCTGATACAGCTTTTTTATTGCTTCATGTTACATAGAGATCTTCAGAATGACTCATATACCATTTAACTTTTAGTCCTTTCTAACAAAACAAATTGTAATATAATCAGATTTAATCAGACAAATCTATTTGACATTAATTTCTCATATTTTTCAAATTAAACTCATAACCAATGAGATGAATTTATAATAATTACCCAATTACCACAGTTTGTTATCATTCCCCCAAACTGTTTTGTTTTTTTTTAAATTCAGCCTTAATTGTACATGTATTTATTATTACACTCCAAGCTAGTTCTGCAAACAGAAACTAGCTTTGCACTATGAAGTTTACTTGGATCATACTCCAAAGTGTATCTAAGTGTTAGGAGGGCCCAGACGAGCAGCAGTACTGATGTAATTTACCCTCTAAGGTGACTCAGTTTATAGCTAGATTCGTGTAATGACCTTCTAGCAAGTGCATCTCCACTTCTGCTTTCCTTCTTTAAAGACATTTTATTTGTAGAAAGAGTGCAAAGAAATCACTGAATATTCCCTAATTTTTTCTGATTCTAAAAATATCACACTATATAATTACACTGTGCTAAGATGTATTCTGTTTTCAAATACTTATATTACAAACGATTTAGTTATAAATTTATAAAGTTTATTGGAATTTTTGATCTTCCTACTGAATAAAACACTGGATTTCAGTTTTAGTTGCATGAGTCCAAACCCCTTTTCTTATACTGAAAATAAGTAATATCTTTGGTTCCTGAGCTGCACTCATCTTAAAATAAAATAACTCATTCCATAGAAACAAATTTTTCCAGATGTTTCTTTACAAACTCAAGAGAATCTAAAAAAACAAAAAAAACCAAACCAAAACCAAAAACAACAACAACAAAAAAACCCCTTAAATATTTGTATTACTCAAATTTTCATCCACTTATTATCTAGTCCTTCCCATGTATTTATGAATTATCCAGGAGTGAGACAGACAAGTAGGCAGAGTGTCTTCAACGTTTATGCAATCTACAGAAGCCCTGTGGGATAAAATTTGGGTTGTCACAAACTCCTTTATGTACATGTGATAAACCTATGTCCTAGGTTACAATGTAAAGATGTGTCCAAAAGTATGTATTCTATCACCATCTGTTGAAACCAGGTGGGGCAGTGATCCTTATCTCCAGAGGGGGTGTTTTCTGTTAATGGGTCATCTAATAAAACCAGGTGGGGCAGTGTTCTTTATCTTTTCCACGACCCATCCTTCCTCCAGGGAGGTATCTTCTGTTAATGGGCCATTGAGTCTCACTGCATGACTGATAAAATGACATCATCCCATTGGGAGATGCTCCACCCAGGGGGAGGAGCCAAGCCTTTTCTACCTAGATAAAAATATGAGATTTGGAACACCAAGGCAGTCTTTTTCCACTGGATTCCAGAGGAAAACCAGACCTTTCCACATCATCACTGGACCTTCAGAGGAAAACTGCACCCTTCTGCAGGAGCACCACTTCAACTGAACCACATCTGTCATCCAGGAGGACTGCAGCCACCATTCAATCAAACTGCTACCAACACCCTGACAGGATGTCAGGTTGTATTCTGACTCTGGCAGTGGTTTTTCTTTTGTCCTATTGCATGTATTTTATTTTTTCTCTTTTTCCCTATCAAATTGTATTTCTGACTTGGAGTCTCTCACTGGTTTTGCTTTCAAACCAGTACAACCTATAAAAAGACAACAAAATATCTTTTCAAACAACTTTCAAATATCTTGCAGACAAAACTACCTAAAGAAAAAAAGATAGAGATTAGTTGGGAATCCCCCACTATGTAGCAGCTGAAGAGGATATATCAGGAGAAGAGGGGGAAAAAATAAACCTAGTACCTTAAAATGATTTAAAAATAAGAATGATTCACTTTGGCCCATTCTTAGCATACAAGGGGGGAAAAAAGCATGTTATAACTCACATATATTTTCTCAAGTTGATCTCTCATTTTAAATGCAGAATTAATGTACGATCTAAAGAGAACAGTAGAAAGAAAACAGGGCCAGTCACACATTACTTGGATTATTAATACAATGCCACTTAAATCACTTTGCCATCAAGTATGTGATATAAGAAATGGGTCCATACATGCTAGAAAGATTTTGGATATAATTCCTATACGAAATATTTTTTTTTCAACTATACACATGATTACATACAACAAAGTGAATGACATCCATTCCTTGCCTATCTTTTTCTCTTTTCTTAAAAAATCAAAATATTGGCAGTTTGAATGCCAGCACAGCAGCTTCACTTAAGGGTTGAGCCAAGATTAACATACTCAATAATTCTGAAATATTCTTCTCAGAGACTTTTAAATGAACGGCAAATTCCAGTCACTTGAACTAAGCACTCAGTATGAACTGGAGTACTACAAATAGATGCTGAATTTACATTAATAAAATATTGAAAGCTGATACAATTTACATGTAATACTAATCTTGGTTATCTAAGCATCACACACACTGCCTTTGCTCAAACCACTTATACAACAATCCATGTCCATCAGTCTAATTCTTTATCAAAAGAGATCTTTACTGGCAAGATTGATTCCTTGATATCAATGAAAGAAAAGCCACTTCAAGGTCATTGGCAGCAACCTTTTACTGTAAACACAGATACTATTTATGCAGGAAAAATTCTTTGGGTTTTGCTTTGGAGTTAGTTTTTTTTTGTTGTTTTTTGTTGGTTTTTTTTTCCACCTCTACAGAAATGAATTGTGAATCATCTTTATACTGTCTGGTTCTGGTTTCTGGTCAGGTTAACTGTAAGCCATTGGAAAAACATCCTGGTATAAAACAAGAAAAATTACATTGTTCAAGAAGTTTTCAGTAAAAAAATAAAAATGTTCAGCATATAGTGGCACTGACAAACATTTTCCAGAGCTGTACCAAGTGTGACTTCTGTTCTTTTACTGAAATGAAGTCAAGACGTTATGAGAAGCCTACAGATACCACATATTTTGATGGCTGTTCATGACAAAGACCATAGCATAATGCTGGACTAGCAAAATCTCATAACTTTCTATAAATTATTATCAATGAGATATTTCTGTTTCATCTTTTCTATTACATATCTGTTACATCTAGCCGATGTTCAAGTCATAAAATGAGGCTGGAAATTCCCCATTTCAAAAGGGATTGTGAATAGTCATAATAAATATTTTCTGGATGCTATTAGCAAATAAACCTTGCTGACATTTAGACACTTTGCTATTATTAAATGCTCATATTTGTTATACATAAAAAGTTTATTAAATCCTGTTACTTGCAGGTTAACTGTGTGTTATTTAAAAGCAAAGTACCTAATTGAGGTACATGTGTTTCCCATGCATTACAACAGTTCTAAAAAAAATGAACACAAGTACTTTAAATTTCACAGTTTAAAAATAAGACCACAAACTCCAGTTAAATGAAATGCTTATACAGAAATTTATATGCAAATGAGATTATCACACCGAGTCATGACCACATTCCTGTGTTCTCTGTAAATTAACAGGTTCCCTCCTCTGTGAAACATTACTCCATTTTTACTACTGCTCTGCCAATCACAATAAGCAGTTTTCTTCTGCTGCAACAATAGCTAACTCTCTGTTAACACATTTCAAGATTCTACAAGAAGTATCGAAACAATTTTACTTCTTAGTACACCATTTTTTGTCTCCTGTAATTAATTTTTGCTTTTCTAATACTGTTTTCTGTAATGGGACCAAAATTTTTTACAAGTGCAAGTCCTTTATAAAACATGAAGCTATATATGCTATATTTTCTTTTTTCACCCTCGTTCTTTGCTTTTATTTTAAACAATGAGACAGCATTATTCATTAGAAACATTCTATGCTACTGTCACCATATAAAACTGCACTACTGAAATACCATAATATGATCTTTTTCTTATATACACTACAGTCTTACTTTGGAAGACTGAAATGTACAAAAGTTTTTTTTTTCTCTAGCTAACCCTTGTTTTCAATTATATTTTGCTGCAAATGTAACTCTTATCATTAGCTGTTGCCAACTAATCATAGAATCCATGACAAAAATAACGTCTCTATTAATAGAGAGGGGTGGAAGAAAAGGCAGCTTTTTCTTACCTGCCTTCCTTTTGACATGTTAATTGTTCAATAATCACAGGTTAAACTTCAAAGCCTTTTTAATGAATGAATTTCTTCTCTGATGTTAAAACTAGTGTATATCATGTTAAAAACATGAAGGCAAACCAGGATTTCAGTCATCTTTCATTAACTATAGGTTACAATAGTAGGAACTTCACAGAATTCATAGCACTTGCCAAATTGCTGCACAAAATTTTAAATATCTGGTAGACAAAAGTCATAGGGCATTGATATTTTACTGTGCCAGAGTATGGCAAGTCTATTTTATTTCTCATTAACACAAACAGGTCTGTAGAGAAAGACTTTTGCCTAGAAGGAGGACAAATGCTACAAAGGAAGACATAGCCTCCTCCCAGTTAAGTAACAGAACTATTTGAAATAAAATGCTTTTAAAAATGGACAACACACAAATCTGCTTTTAAACCAGAAAAGACAGCATACTTCAGATGAGAGTGATAAGACTTTCATTTTAAGGTACTCTGAAATTTATTTTCTATGTAAAAAGAATTATTTTTCCTCTTCAAGGCTTCAATTAAGTATCTACATGCAAATGCTTATAATTTGAAAACATTACTGTATTTCTGTTAGAAAGTTCTAGAAGAAAAACATTCACCAGCAAAGCCAAAACATATTTTACACGTACTTTTGAGTAACTGCTAAAAAACCCAGTCACTTCTATCTCACTTTACCCATAAAAGTATAATAAAGAGTGTAGATTGGGTGATTCTCTGTAGACACACCTGAATTTTCCTTACTCCAGGAAAATTTTTTATACCAAACCAAATTAGACATTATTTAGAAGCAATGTTTCAACTTCCCTACTTCTGGTTGTAGTTTTAAGCCAGGCATGCATGAAAGGAGACTCAGATGGACATAATTGATAGATCTGTGTCCTAAATCATACTAAATTAGGAAACCCTTTAGTTTATTTTATCTCTCCTTTTGAACAGATCAATGAAAACACTCTGCCATGGATACAAAGGCTCTTGTATAGACCGAAACAGAAAATGTTTTGAATGCATACTTTCGAAAAGGCAGCTCTAGATTATAAAGATAGATATGTAAGAACAGCACAAAAATGAAAAAGAGAGAAAGGAAGAATACACATGAAGGCGATAAAATTAACAGGTGAAAGAAAAATCAGTCTGAGCTTAAGCAGATCTACTTAAATTTAGATATGAATGAATATATAGTGTCAGGTATATGAGCAGATGGATCACTCACCAGTTTGATTCAGAGAAATCTTAAATATCATCATTTGAAAAATCATGGCAGATATATCCTCTCCTGTTGTTAACCAGTCAGAGTTCACAAACTGATCAGACTTGGTCTAGATAAGCAATTTGCTTCATGTTCACTTTTGCAAGTAGTAGTACCAATTATTTTTCAGGTGGGTAGCAATTTTCTTCCTGAGTCAGTACTAAGTAAATGCCTTTGTACACTTCTGCAGTATTTTTTTAAAAAATTATTATTATTTTTGAAAATATATGAATGCCATTTGAGCCAAGTTCCCAATAGGTAATTATGTCCTACCTATCCTAATTTTATCTCCTGGGCTGCTTGTGATAATGGGCCAGAGAAGGTTTCTCTTTTTATTTTTTACATTTAAGCAATTGTGCCTCTCTGTTCAATGAAACCCACTCCTGGATATCAAAGCGTTTTTATTGCTGGTGATATGGCCCTCCTATTTAATGTACTGTAGCAATGATTGGAAAGTCAGGACTGTGAGCCACAGGAGGCCACATTATTAACAAAGCATCTTTCTCATGCTCTTAAGAAGGAGTGACCTTTACTGCTAGCTGTAGTGTTGTATGGGTTGCTCTTTCAAGATTTCTTTTCTAAAATAATAACCTGAAAAGCTCAGTATTCTTTTTGTGAACTATAAAACTCTTTCACATAATTCTTCTGAAAGCTGTGAAAAGCATTAAGTCTACTAGGATAGCAAAACTACTGCAAAATGACCTGGAAAAGTTGAGAAATAAATATGTAACTAGTAATAAAATTATTTGGAAATGATGCTGTTTTTTACCCAGTTGATAGATGTATACAGCAGAAGTGAGTAGAGTAAGTCTGTAACAGTACATAAAAATCAAACTGCAATTTTTTAATGAACTAGTCAGAAATTAATAGCACAAAATGAATTTGTTAGTAACACCAATACTGAATGCAGACATAACCTGCATCTTTATATAGATATACAGAAAAGAACAGAGAAAACAGTGAATTTGAACTGAAAGAAAAGCTTAAGGAAGATATTACAGGAGTGAAGAAAAGATGTTTAAAAAGTTTTAGAAGTCATCTTGTAACACAAAATATAAAACAGCTTTCCACTAATTTTAAAATTCAGGGAAGATGGGCAAGAGTGAAAAAAATGTATTATAAAAGTTCTGGTGCCTGAAAAAAAAGAGTAGGAGTTACTCTAAATTCAATCCCCAAATGTATTTGATAGATACCTGGATGTGCAGCTATCCTGCACCACATGGATTAGCTTTGGGATGTTACTAACTCAGCACACTGGTCTAAGGTGCAGGATAGTACTCCCATCCATTTGCCCAAATTCTATGTTTCATCATTCATTATTGGGAAGGACATGGCGGAAAGAAATTCTCCTGAAAAAAGATGGAAATTGATTAAGTAATAGATGTCATTATTATACAACGGGGAAAAAATATAGCTTTGGGACTTAACATATTTTTATATCTTCTACAGTTATCACACAACACCAATGGGCCTTGGAAAATATCACATGGCAGGTGTACACCCTCAAGTAATTGAGCCAAGTGTCCATTCCTAGAGCTGAACTTGCAAAACCAACAAGTGTCAAAAATGGCTTTACAAAATCAGTTGGCATTAGATAGGTTATTATTAAAGGAATAAGGTATATGTGGAATGTTAAATCTTACTGAAACTGAGTGTTGTATGACCATTCACAATGCAACATCATCAATTGAAGAAGCCCAAGCCAAAATGAAAGGAATCACCAACCAAATATCAAAGCTTTTCCAATCACTCCAAACCCAAGGCTAGCTTCCTGGCTTAAGTCCATATTCTAATCCTTGTGACTCGTGGGGTGGGGGCAATGACTACAATGAAAATGGGATTGATCATTGCAACCGGAGTTACATTTGTAATGGCTGGGATAGCTATTGTACACTGTATAATTGCTTTTATCATTTTCCTGCTGTTTCTGTCTTTTCTCTTCTGACTTTTCTACAAACACATCACCTCTGTGGACAACCTGTGAAATGAAAAAAAAGTCCCAAGAAGACACTGTTTGAGCCACAGGGAGATGTAAGAGACTTAAAAACCACAATTCCCTCAAACATTGTCAAGGCCACAGAAGTGACTTGCCATAAGGCAAGTGACCACTGTGTGAACTTGCAATAAGCACAGAACACAACAGGAGAGAAGCTAAAGTTTGGTTAACACATCCTGGTTAATGCATCCAGACAAAAATTCCCACTTTGGCAAATGGTGGGAAAGGAAGCAGCTGCTTATACACATGCCACCCTAAGTTACGGAAACATCTGTGACCACCCATGGATACCCACAATTTGGACTGTATAAAAGTGGCACCTCCAGAATGATTCTGGGACCCCTACTACCGAGAAGACCAGGGTGAAGAAGGACCAGTGGGATGCCTCTGGATCCACAGTGTGGTGATTATTTTCCTCTTGATCTCTCTCTCCTTCACTCCCCCCCTGATCTTTCCTATTTCTATCTCTGTACCTCACATTTACTGTTAAATAAAATCCATATGACTGATTTTGGCATATGGTCTCATTTGCACCTTAATTCAGGAAGAGGCATCTTCCTGAATTAAGGTGCAAATCAGATCACAACAAGTGGAATAGAAAAGAATGAAACAAAACTTGTATTCAACTCATGAAATACGAAAGAAAAGGTAATAATGCATCCCACTTAAAAACTGTGTAACATATGAAGAGCAATTCAGTATAGATAAAAATAGAAACATGCTGACTTTGATGAGTCATTGTTAATCAAATCCAACCACCTCATCAGAAAAATCAGTAGAAAATATCTAAGAGAGATGTAACAGGTTTAAGAGGTGTCATAAGCATAAGGTACAAGGAAATTGCAACTAGGCTTAAATGGAACCTCACATACGATGAAGTTAGACATATACAACTTCACATATATATTGTGCTTGTAACACACAAAATACCACATAGAAGATCACACACTGAAATTGCTGCACTGCAATTTACTAATTAAAGCTCAAAATGAACTGATCGGGATCCAGATTTTGTATTGAACAATAGACTGACAGCTTTTTGCCTATGGCACTGCATTTGTTCATTTTTGGAATATGAGTTACTGTCTTCCAAAAAGGAGGAGGTTAGGAGCATCACCTCTGGAGGGAAGTAGGTTCTGAGGCTCTCTTCATGTCATATGACCACTACACTTTCCCTCACATAAGCAATAAGATGGCCCATGGCAACACATCAGGGAGGAGGAAAACCTCCTCAGGAATAAAACAAGAGCATGCAGAGCTTGCTGCAGCAAATCTGAAAGTCAGTGCAATGACTGCAAGCAGGCATTCCCTCTTTTAGGACACTTGAGAATAAAGAAATGTACATGAACTCTGAATATCTTTTTGTTAAGGTTTAGGAATGGTTTTCCCTAATGCAATGTTCCTACTGAAACTTGCCAAACCACCATGTGGAGTTCGATCATGCCCCCCTCACCCCCGCTTTCCCCATGTGGCAGGCTGGAGAGGAGAATTGGAGGAACAAGAGGAAAAGATCTTGGGCTGAGGTAAGAACTATCTACTGAAAATAGCAATGATATAAGACGACAAAGAGTAACAGCAACAATAGTAATGACAGATTATACAAGAAGAAAAGAAGTGAACGATTCATACACAGATGCTCAGCTCACCTGCTCCCATATAAACCCCCCAAAACACCTGACTGCTCCCTTTGCCATCCTACTCCATGTGGAAGGGAGCCCTTCCCCCATTCCCAAAAGATGATGTGAGGTGGTAGAATACTGTCTGGGTCCTAGACATGCTCCCTCCTGGCTACTGCAAAAATTTAAGTTTTTTACCCAGAACCAGGACACTATTTGGTTTTGACTGTTAATTTTAGATTTCTTTAAATTTAAATCCTCTAGTTTATATCCTAACTTTAAAATAAGGATGTTACTTTTAAATGTTGTTTTATGTGGTTTGGGGAAAAGATCGAAGAATATTGCCCTGACATTTATGGTTCACCTGGGATTCTGTCAGAAGTACAAACAGACACACACACACACACAAACACATTTTTCTCAGGCAGGGCATCATATTTCTAACTTACTTTATTAAAGTCATAACTGTGCTGTATTAAGAACAATTCAACAATGCATAAAGAGAATCTTGTATGCAGGTCCATACTATCCCATGGGAGAAAACAATGTAGAAAGGAATAATTCATGAGGTTCTCCTGAGATTTTTCTTAAGAATAATAAAAGAGGGAACACAGAATGAAAAGCTGGAAGAAAAAGAAGAGGTCAGATGTCTGGAGTCCTTTCTAGGAAAGGTGCTTAGTGTTTTGGACAATCTGGGAACCTTTCTGTCATCAGTTTCTGATTAGAACTCTACAGAATGGAAGCTATCATGTTCTTTAGAGAATGTTAGCTTTTACTGGCATTCTCCATTACAGTCTTTCGGGTTGTGTGTTTTCTTGGTGGGTGAAGGGCAAATATGTCAGGAAGAAAATACCGACTGCCACCAAAAAAAGGATCAGCTTTAATGCGCAAATTAATTTTAACAAGATAAACAAATAAGAAGTTTTGAGAAAAAGGTAACCTATGCATAACTTCAAAAACCCCAAAATGGAAATATTACATGTTTTCCATGAAGGCAGCCTAAAGAAAGATATCATGAGCTCTAACCAAAAGCAAAAAAAAAAAAGTTGAACTATACTATTTTGAAAAGCTACTGTTAAACTTTGTATTTGGACAAACCATCTCAGTAGACCTTCAATAAGTGTAAGAAAAAGGGCCAAGATCTTATGATTGCTCACATGTATAGGAAAGAACCTGAAGGCAAAGCTGGAACAAAACATGAGAAAAACAATAACGTAAAATGAGTTGCCAAGACTTTAAAAAGTGAATGAATTAACAATAAAAAAGTAATATGTATTGCATTTAGGAAATACATCTGCTATTTTTCATACATGGGAATTATTATCTCTAATGAATAGCAGGTTAGATAAAAACAAGAGGAAAGTGCAAAGGCAACTATTAAATTTAAGATGCAGGATCACAGCAAGGAAGAAAAAGCCTTTCTATATATGTACTGAAAAATCATCAAAAAGCTCTGTGATATCAGTCCTGTAGTGAGTCACAGCACAGCTATATTATAATTTAAGTAAAATTTGCAGAGGCATATAATTTTTCATAATTTCCCTCAGATGGATGCTAATTAGCCCTGCCACCCATCAGTTTTAGTAAGAAAGGATTAGTAGCAAGATGCAGTAATTCTACAAATAGTAGTCACAAGTACCATAAGAAGAGTTGAGAAGTACTAAGGACTTTTAAAATTATCAACTGGATATTATCTGTAATGCTATTAACACACACTTCAGAGAACATTTTTAAATATACTATTTAAATATACATTTCTATTATCACCCTTTGAAAGTCAAACAGTATTTTAATTTTTTTAAAAAAATATCTTAGAATATACAAGACATTAGTCATTATTAAGACTCATTTTTAACCACTCCACAGTTGACAACTTTAGAGATATTTCTTGTACACTTTCAGTAGAGGAGTAGAATATTTGAAAAATATATATATAAATTGAACCATCAAATTCAGTTTGCACCTATATTCCTTTCCTTCTTGTTGCATTTTTCTATTTGACAAAATATTAGGACATTATATTGTTCTGAGTTTGTCCCTCCTCAAAACAAATAGCTTAACTCATATTGAGAACCGGATAATGCAAAAGCTTAATTTCTAAGTATGAGCACTTTCTATGATTTACAAAATCACATTGTCACTACTGCTTAGTCTGATTGGTTTCCTATACATGTGTTGGCTTCCAGTTATGCTGATCTTCGATACATTTTACTGAAAAAACCCCAAAACCCTAACTATCTGTCTTCCCAGGTCGGTGTTTGCCTTGTCATTTTCAGAAAATGCTGAAATGCTCTTTTGTTGGGGTTGGGTTTTCTTTTCATTGTTGCCTGTGGAATTTTTCCCATTGAGGTGCTAAAGAAGCACTGATGGCTGGATACTTGAGACAGGGGAGGGGGAACTCCTCTGATTTTTGGGAGTTTCTCTCAGAGGAACAGAGACACCAGGAGATTAGAACCAGGTAAAAGGAGAGTAAGGGGCAATTGCTAGCTCTTGCTCTCTCTTGGCTTCGGATGAGGACAGTCGCTGCTCCCACCGCCATAGCCTAGACGGGAGCTGCTTCTTCTTCTGCTGGACCTCGCACCCCGGCCCTGCTAAGACACCCTGCCATTTCAGCTTGCTGTTTCTGAGCGTCCTGCTGGAGCACCAGGACTGACACTGCCCCAGGGTTCGTGAAGCAAAGTCTCTCTTTTCCATCCCCTCCTATCTGGGACACAGCCGCCATTACCGCGTGCTCCCCAAGCCCACACCACAGCGCCCCCTGCAGCCATGGGGGGATCATCACACCTGCCCTGCCCACCGGGAGCCACCAGCGCTCCCTGCCGCCTGTGATGGGAACTGCTCCAAAGGGGAAAGTGCCTGCAGCTGAGAGGACTGGAACTGGGTCCCTGGTTCTGTTTGTTATTAATTCCATAGTTGTTGTTTTGTTTGTCTTGTTGTACGTACTAGTAAAGAACCGTTATTCTTATCCTCATATCTTTGCCTGAGAGCCCCCTTAATTTCAAAATTGCAGTAATTTGGAGGGAAGGGTTTTACACTCTCCAATCCAAGGAAGGCCCTTGCTTCCCTAGCAGGCACCTGTCTTTCAAACTGAGACATCTTTACACAACATTATTAGCCTAGAGATGCACAGAGGTGGTTCTTGTATAACTGAGTAAATTAAGAATTCCCAGAGTTAGGCAGACATCACTATAGTTTATAATATAGCCATAGTAAAACTTAAGAGTACACTGCCTCTGGAGACATCTTATACAAGGAGTATAGAATCTAGAAATAAATAGAGAGTGATCAAGTCTGTGAAAACAGTGAAAAGTAAAATCCATTTTTAAGAAAAGAAGGTCTGGGGATGAATCTAACTCAATGTCTTTCTCTCCAGTCTTTTGTTATTTCTTCTTTTAATCCAGGCACTACTAATTCTTTCTTCCTTCCTATTTTATTTTATCTGGAAAGACAGATTAATATCCAACATATTTGAGCTCTATTAATTTTAGTGCCTCACTCCATGGATATTGAATCTGACCTTCTCTTTCTGTATTTGAATTGTAACTAAATTGTTAATATTAAGGGACTAAACTGTAACATACTTTTTGCTTATAAACAATGCAGTTCCTGTGCATCCACTTCTCAGATTTGTCCAGGTCCCCCTGGGTGTCATCCCATCCTTCAGATGTGTCAAATGCACCACTCAGTTATGTGTCATCTGCAAATTTGTCGAGGGTGCAATCGATCCACTGTCCGTGTCAATGATAGAGATGTTGAAGAACACTAGTCCAAAGACAGATCCCTGAGGGACACCTCTTGTCACTGGCCTCCACTTAGACACAATTACACAGTGTTGTTGACCACAGCCTCTGGCTCACTTCCACCCATCCATCCATCCATTCATCCATCCATCCATCCATCCATGCAGAAGGACACTGTGTGGAACCGTACTGAAGGCCTTGCAGAAGTGTAGATAGGCGACATCTGTTGATCCTGCCTTTTCAACCTTTGCCACCACTGGATCACAGAAAGTCACCAGACTGGTCAGGCAATTGGTCAAGTTCTTCAAGATAAACCTGCTCCAATGTAGATGTTATGGAAATCTGCTTCACCAAGGAGTACCTTCTGCTCCTCCAGCTTTACACTTACCTATGCTGTTTCTTGCCTTTTTGTTCTCTAATTTCTCTCTCTCTCTCTCTCCCCCTGTTTTTTCATGTGTGCCACTGCTCTGCTGATGGTCCCTTGGGACTGGCTGCATACAGCACGAAACACCCCCTGTCTTTTTCCCTGAGGGTTTATCCTAAGCCTCTCAAGGGACTTAATACCAACACTCAAACATAATGAGCTTTTGAGCTTTGAAATTGTCCTTTATTTTACAAAGCACCACTGTGAGGAAGCACAGTTTACCATCAGAACTAACGAACAGAAATAAAAGAGAGATGATGTGTGGGAACAATCTCCACCTTAAAAATAAAACATTCATTAAAAAAGAAATAAAAATAGACAAACTAGATATTTGATTGTAGCAATATTCTACAAACATAGCAGTTCAGGTGATTTCAGACTAACTTGGGCTAGAAAGACAGCACAGCTCCCAGTGTAATGATTTGTCCACATTTAGAACTTTGCTAATATAAAATGGCCAAAACAAAGAAGGCATACCCAGAAGCATACAAAATACAGATGAAAGCCTATTTTTAGTCTTGCAAGAGGATGTAATTCTAATACTTGTTTTCTATTTTCCTCTGTATTTTTAGGTCATGTTAGGTGGCAAACACTTGCCTTCCTGAAAGAAAAGATGTATAAATCATAATAATATTCTGTTTTTCATTCTTTGAGAGGTACCATATACATTGCTGAATATTTGGAGAAATGCACAAAACATCTAATTTTATTATTAAATACTTATATTGGGAAAAATATATTTCTATTGAACTATTATAAAAGAAAACAATTATTATGATCTGTTTGTACATGAAAATGTTCATGCCACAGATTTCTCTTTTCTTTTAAATATGTGAAGACTGTACAATCCTGAATGTATAATGCTGACTGTATTTTGGGGTGCAATTTAGCCCTTGTGCTTTTATTGCTATATTTATTGTTTAAATGATTGGTCTGTGAAACCTATTTTCTCTGTATTTAATAGGGGTTCAAATACACAGCAAATAAAAACAGAGTTTGTCACACATAATTTCCATTTATTTTCTTTGAAACATCAGGAGTATGTAGCTTGTTATGTATCACTTTTCTATTATTTATGAGAGGTTTTCATAAAAAGCTGTTAAATAGAACTTTCTGTTACTTACACTGATATCTTCCAAATCTAAGCTGTTCAGAATGACATTGTTCCTCTTCCAGATGATGGGGGGTCTCAGGGTTCCCTGGATGGCACAACTTAAGACAGCACTCTGTCCCACTGTTGCTGCAGTGTTGCTTACTTTTTGATCTTCAGGCAGATTCAGCTGAACTACATCTGCAAAAAATGTATTGTTTGTAAGGTCAATGAGCAGGCAGTTTCATGAGCTTTATTAGTATGAACTTTTTGTATACTGGTAATTTAGGAATTTTAACTGGAACAAAAGTAAAAAGAACTTCCAAAAACTCCAGCAAGTTCAGCATATTTCATATAAAGGTCAGCGTGATATTTCAATTAAATTGACTGACAAGTATCAGCCTGTAAGAAGCAGCATTTAACATGAAAGTGAATTCCAGAGGTAAGACTGTAATACACATGACTGCATATCCAAAGTCAGACACTGGAAGTTATCTGACAGTTAAGACAGGCACAGTGGACTAGTCAGAACCTTTTCTCTATATTTCCAGGCTAATTAGATATTCATCATTATTCAATGTTTAAAAAAATCTTTCAAAAATTCAGACATGTGTGATAGGAGTCCAGACCTTGAATCTTTCTCTGTTCATCCATGTACTAAATAGCTCCAATATTAACAGAAGGCCCTATGTCACTTCTATGTCCCAGAACTCATTTGGACTCTTGCATAAAAAAGGAGTGATACACCAAACTGATGAAACTGATGACACTGTATACTCTTCCCGCTTGTGTAATTGCCTTAAGTTACAGGCTGATCAGCTGAGAGTTAGATAGTCATTTATGGTGAGCCTTACTAAACATAACCTATTAAAATTCTATATTTATAAGGATTTTGTCATTTTAGACAAAAGAACTATATAGGAACTGAAGATCATCCAAATAAAAATTTTCCCACTCAGCTGCTGAAGAATGAAAAATCTCTATGTTTTTGATCATTCCTTGTTCAAGTAAGCTACAAAAGGCATCATGTGTCTATTCTCTTTGAATTATGAAAGTACTTTCATATGAGACACATTGACTCATTCATTATAGGAAAGAAATAATTTGTAAGGAAGCTAAGATCTCCTATAGGTTCATTTCAGTCTCATAAAAGCAATACTTTGTAATTAACACTTCCCCCTGCCCTCTTTCCACTACCCCCAATTGTAAGCACTAGAAAAGCATGAAAGTAAGCTTAACTGTTCAATAATTAAAGTAAATTCTTTAAAAACTGTGATTAAAAAAAGAATTTTATACTTAGCTCCAGAGTCCCCTGATTCTTTCCTCTTTCAGAAGGAATGCACTCTATGACTCAGAACATGAGTGATAGTGCCCACCAGACATGCCCAAATGAGACTGACCTTTTTTAACTAGATGCATTACCTGACACAATGCCTTACACTAAGGAAAATGAAACGTACCAATTAAATTAAATTGTTTCTTCTGCTGTTTACTGTACTTTTTACAATCTAGAGCTTTCTCTGAAGCAATTCATCTTCTGTGTTACCGGAAATGGTTCTTCAGTGACACTATCTTGCAGACTTACTGTGACATAACTGCATAGCTACTAAATGATTCAAAATTTCTGGTAGCCAATCAACAGTACACATATTTTGCTTCTTTACTGAACTCACTATGCAAAGATCTCAAAAGTGAGATAAGTATTCTGATATTTCATTTATAAATTTATATTCAATTTAGGAAAGGCATGAAGGAGGGATCATTAAATCAGCTGGTGTTATAGGGCCATCTATGAAAACTGCTAACCTTCACACAATAAACTGACACAGGCAATTTAAATTCTACAGGATTTAAAAGTCTTTCTCAGTTAACTTCAGTATTACTATGGATGCCTACATAAAAAAGGCCAGTCACTGTTACATATGTTTATAATTTTTAATTAGAAGATGACGCTAGAAAAGAGAGCATCTATCAAATATAATGCTTAACACTTCCTACACAGGCAAAGATGATATTTTGAAATCAAAACTGAGAGGCTATCATTTTGCAGACACCAAGAGTTCAAATAGGGTTTTTCAAACTGTCTTGGTTTTAATAGTAATGATAACCTTATTATAAATAATAATTAAGGAAATTATGATAACAACAACAACAACAATAAAAACAAAGGATGATAATACTAATTTTGCCAGAGAAAACTCCCAAATAAGTTCTGAAAAAATTCTCAGTACTCAATGTTGATATGCCATTTGCAATTTTGTTCTCAGGACTATATTGTAACAAAAGGGCCAAATTCAGAATTTTAAAAAATGAAGAAGTAGATGTACTAGCTGGAACTAGTCAATGCACTGATGATATGTATTTTTTAAAAGTTATGAAAAAAACCCCTATTTTAATAAATGCACTAGAATCACTGCTTTCCTGTAAAATACTGAACATTTATGTAAAAACCTTCAAGCACTATACAATTATGCATATGTATATTATAATTTAATAGGAAAAAAGGCATGTAAATTACATTATAGCTTGTGTTATTTTCTTGAGAGAAAACTATTGCCCATATTTTCTCCTTAATGGTGGGAAAAAAAAAAGTTACCACCCAACCCAAAAAGCTGTAAGCTTTGAGGGCAGCACCTGGTGCAGAATCTTTGCCAGGCAACTCCCTGAAAATTCCTATCCATTAACTGCCTGCAACCACAGTGAAAGAGGCAAACACTGCTGGGGGTGGAAAGGTGTGGTGTGTGCTCTGTCAGGTGCACAGAGCAGCACTTCTCTCAGAGTCCAGGCACTATGACATTCCTTTGGAAATATAAAAACTAGGTCCCAGGAATTAAATGATGCATTTATCACCTCTTCTTTCCTCCTTGAAAGAAATAAATGTGGTTCTGGGAGCAAATATTTTTTTGAGAGATACTGAAGTTGTGTCATTAAGAATTATTCCTGACTAGGGTGACTCCTAGCTTTCCTTCTGTGTTGCCTTTGTAGATCAATAATAACTGTTTGAAGTTTAGTCACGCACATTTTGTTTATTTAACTTCAAATGAAAAAGCAGAGTAAAGGTTTAGAAAAACTGGAAGCAAAATTAATTCTTTTTACTGACATCATCCCCACGCAAAAAAAATAAGTGTGGGTGTTGGTTACAGAGCAGTAATATTATAAGTAGCCAGTAGAGACTATGTTTTATAGCTTGCTATTTTTAGAAACATGGGTCCTCTACTATGGTGTACCATATTAATGAGTTTGTTTGTAACTCCTCCAGATGTAATATCAATCTGCCATGCATCCCTGGTTCTTAATTATAGAAGTTATTGAATACACTATTTCAGATAAAGAGGAAAAATGAAAACAAAAAACCCAAACCAAAATAACCCAAGCATTTAAATAAAAGCTAGAAGTATAGTTAGGAAACAAAACCAGAGAACTGTGTAAAAGTATCTGGTTGAAAATTTAAAAAAAAACTATATAAAATAGGACAAAAGGAGTGAAAGCAGAATAAATATTAACTATTGGGAAGACATTTTAGAACTTAACACTGACCAGGGAAAAGGCACACGTACTGAAGAGGCTCAAAAAGATCAAAGATTTTAAACAAAGCAAAACCAAAACCAACCAACCAACCCCAAACAAGTAAACCAAATCAAAACTAATCATTTAAATATGAGATATTCCTGCACTGGTTGAGACATGGTTGAAGGGGATTGATAAATTCCCTGGCCATTCTGCAAACTCCCCTATCCTTCATCCTGCTTTCTGGTCCTGAGCCAACTTCTGGCTCCTCCCACCTTGTTTTTGTTACTGAAGTTATCATTGTATTTGATCCAGCTTGAATTTATCCTTCTTTAAAACACATGAAAAAAAACTTTACACAATATTTGGGATTAATGAAGTGGAATATATCAACTAATCTATATCTTTTCCTGAAAGACTTCAGTCAATATGTCTGCACAATGCAATTGCCATTTTCACACACATTTCATGTGGCTCCTCACAGCTGCCCTGTAAATGACAGGTCCACACAAATTTCTTCTACTCTCTTTTTAGTAGATTACTTCTCAGCCTGAAGTATAATTTCTTACTCTTAACCAAATATAAGAACTTGTACTTTTAACATTAATTTTCGTATTGCTTTTACTGTGCCAGGTTTTCAGGTTATCCAATTTCAATCTTTAAAAAAAGTTTGTTTCCCACCTGGTCTTTGGAGAGCTTCAATAACAACTCCTTCTCAAACTGGTATTTTCCCATTTCATTGAACCCATATCAGCTCCCTTTCATCCAGGTCCTCATTAATTTTATCACTACTAACTCCCACGATTTTAGCTGACTAAACAGATTCTAATATGTAAACATCCCAAGTGCTTTACTGAAAATTATGAAAGCACTTGTTTTTCTCATTGCTTCTCTTTATCTAGAATCTATGCTATAAACCCACTACTTTTGTCTGTCCTCCAGTTAAAATTAGAAAAAATTATGAATAGTGTTTCTATTATAATTTTTCCAAGTACTTTCTAATATAAATATATTTGTGATATCTTTCAAAAATATCTTCAGACCTTACTGAAATCAAATGCAAAATGACATCACTCCAACTGAATCAAGAAATATTGCAAATGATGATCAATCAGATTAGAATGCCAGTGCTTGAACTTTCTTAGTTCGACCAAAATGTAGTAATTAAACTGATGAAGGTGAGAAGAAAGAATTTTCAAAGGTGACACGTTGAAAAAATATTCCAACTGCAATACACGTAAGCAAATAATGGAACCTTACTTTAAGCATTGTTGTTTTCAAGAGTCTTACATCTTGGGTTGTCATTCTTAGTATAAGTTTTATCAATATTCATTTTAAGTCAACAGGTAAAATTATACCATTGCACTTTTAAAACAGAGTGGGGCAGTAGTGCTCTGTTAGGAAAAAAAAAGATAGTGACAGCTGTACAGTGCTTTGACCAACAATTCTTTTCTTAACCCTAAGTACATTGGGTCAATGTGCATAACATGGAAGAATTTGATGGTGTAAACTTAACACATTTAGGGAAAGAGTTGTTATACTTGGATTTGAGATTCCTGAAGAAGTTAAACAGTAAAAGCAGGGCTTTTCAGTTCTTTCCCTATACTTAAAAAAATCCAATCTCCAACACTTTTGATGGCCCAAATGGTCTGTAGGGAACTGCACACAATCATAAAAGTCATTTGTGGTCTAAGAATACCAAGTCAGGCTACTAGGAAGAGGAACACTGAAGTATATGAAATTTATTGAGGCTAAGTAGTTCTTTACTGTCTCTTAGCATGCGTAAAGAAAAGCCACAGTATCACTCTGAATAAAAGGTTTTAAAAGAAAAAAGTAAGAGAAGATGTTACATTTATAGTCTGTGTATCACTTTATAATTGATTTTGTTGTTAAAGGAAGGAAAGGAGGAAGTTCTTACTCAACTGTAGACTGCCTTGGTTAATTTAATACCATTAACAAATGTGCAATTTGAACCTTCTCATTTGCTTCCATAAGTTCTGTGTATTCATTCAAGCAGCTGCAAAACTCTTCTAAGTCTAAACTAATGAACATTATGCCAAATGGTACCCACTATTTAAAATTAAGACCACATCAAGCCTGTATTTATTTTGCTTGCCTATTTCAAATATAATTTAAAATAAAACAGCTTTTCAAACCAAGCAAAAAGCCTTTTGTCTATGAGCTACAGTAAGCTTTGTACTTAATGTATAATATTACTTGGTGGCTTGAATTAGCTGAAATGCAGCTAGGTAATGTGCCTTTTACTCTTCTGGCATTGATCTCACTTTCCTTAAAATGACATAACAAAAGCTTTTTCATCAGTGTCATTTTGCTGTTCTTTTACAGCAATTTTAAAATCAGCACACATCACCATTAGCATGAATAATTTTCTCATTATCTGCTGTATATTCTGCTTTGAACTTGTTGTAAACATATTATTCAGATATTTAGTAAATGTTTCAGTATGAAAAGTAACAGAACATGGTTCATGAGTGCTTGTTCTCTAAGATCTTATGCCAGCAAATAAGTCTTTCTGTTCCCAAAATCCATTTAAAAGCATACACACAAACATGCCAAAAAACCAAAAAAACCAAAAGAACCCCCCAGAAAAAACCTAAAAATAAACAAACAAAAAAGCATAAATAACTTTTTCGTGACTCCCTAGTGTTTTAGCTGCAGAGCTTGGATTAAAATTCAGGCAACTGTTTTTACAAAAAGCTGAAAGCTCTTAATGTTATAATAATAACTTTATTCATCCTTTGTCTTCACTGACAAGAGACTTGAAAAACATTTTTTGTTGAAAATATAATATTGTAATAGCTCCTGTTTTTAGGAAATCCTGTAGAAACCAATTCCATGAAAAAATTATCAGAAAATATGAAAGAAAACACAATAATTTCTGCACTTATTTATAGTACTACTCAATGAAATTAATAGACAGGGATTGATATGTCATCCTAGAAAAAAATTATTTTATGGGAGAACCTAAAGCTTCTTTTAAAGACAAATGTGAACCTCAAGGTTTCTGTATCCTCTCACAAGAATATAGCATATTTTATTCAAATATCTAGAAACATTGAGCGTTCTGTTTTAAAAGCAGAAAAGGATAAAGTAGAATGCATCAGCTGACCTCTTGCTTCAGGGAATTTAGCATCAAATTCTCTTATTACTGAAACAGCTTTCATCTTTGATCTTATAGGACTAAAAATTACTAGAGAAGCAAATACCTTTAAATAAAATTCTTGAGAATAGTTTGAAATAAATAAAATTACTAAATAAATTATGGAATATTATATTCATGAGAAGTTTATAGATCTGTGTAGTTACAAAGTGCTTACCATTGAAGCAAAGTTTATGTTATTTAATGGCTCTTTGAAGAAGAAGAATGACTGTAAACTGTGACTGTAAGAAGTAGCTGAAGGACTTTTGGATTAATGGGCTGCAAGTTAATTTGTCAAGAGAGAAACAGTGAAATTATGATAAGCAGTTTTATCAACTCTGTCCCCTCTAGCAGAGAAAAATTCAAATCAATGATTAGGAATTCTTTGGATAGCAACTAAAAGCAAACAAAACCCAAAATAATTTTGCTCCATGATTTGTAGACATGAATACTATATGCAGCTCTATGTCCTCTGCAAGGTAGATAAAAGCTCAGAGGAAAGACAAGAGTGATCAAGGCATGGAACAGTTTAAATATATGTTAAAAAAATTTAAAAGGCTTGAATTTTTATTTTAAAAATACCAATGATGCAGAGAGCTTTGACAGAAGTCATGAAAATCATGGATGGTCATGAATGCTGGCAAAGCATTTCCATGACAGCACAATGGCTTATTGTTTCTTTAAACACTGGAAAGCCATCAAAATAAGTGAGAGGCTAGTTTCAAATTGAAGGACAGTAGTTTGAAGTGATATATCTGAAAAAAAAATCTTTCCCAAAGGTATTATAGATTCCAGAATCTTAATAGATACACCTCTCTAAACATCAACTCAAGTTCATGGTTGAAAGAAAGCATTGGACTGGCTGGACCTGGGACCAATACAGTTGATTTTATAGTGTTAAGGCATATTTCTTAATTTTACATGGAAATCACCCAGGAAATGGGAATTCTAAGTTTTCTTTACAGAAAATAAGCTTCTTTAACTGTCAGTTCATTTAGTAAATTAAGTGAACATAATTTAATGTATTTTAACATTTTTAATGAAATAAGTGAATCAACTGCAGTGCAGTTGAATTATTAATCAGTGTCTTGAAAAAAATTTTGCCCCTCTGATTTTAATAATTTCTAATTGATTTTAATACTATTTCTTCTGAATGTCTTTGCTCACACATTACACATTTTAACTTTAAAAAAAAATATTAATAATGGCAGTTGTTATTAAAATCAGCAATTATGACTTTTTGTTAATTTCAAATTCACAATCTGATTTAGCTAAAACAAAATTTCGAAGCTCATTATACAAGTTTTAAATTAAATTCTTAATTTAATGAATTTTACTTCATATGTCCAGTGACTCAAATTCCTCCTCAAGACCCTGTGTTTTACACAAACATGCACAAAATCCATATGTATTTGTTCTTGCTTTATATTCTTGTATTTGTACTACAGGAATACTGAGCATGCTTTGAAAAGTATCGCTATTACATTTGTTAAGGATATTTATTTAAGGATATTATCTGCACTGCAGATAAAGGGTTTACCCTACAGACTATGTTGTTTTGAGAACTCCGTGAAGTTGAATTCAATTGTTATGAGAATTTTTGCAGCCTAAGGGAAATCCCAGGCCAAGAAAGTCAACTCCTGATCTGTACAGCTTCAGTGTCTTCTGTTGCAAGGGAAATCAGCAATCTACTCCCATAATGCTGACAGACTGTTTTTTATAAGGTATTTATTAGGCATAAATAAAGCAATCCAAACTTTGCATATCCTGATTGACGGACTAATTCTTTCTCCTCATGAAGAAAAACGGAATTCCAGCTTATATGCATTTAAGTCTCTTGAAGAGACAGTAAACAAAGTGGCATATAGTAAGTCTCTCTCCCTCCTGTTTCTACTATCACCTCAGTGGACTGAAACTGTTTGCCCAACCTTAATATATCCTCTCAATATGTTCTGTAACTGATTTCATGCACCATTCAGTGAATCCTAAGGGTAATTTCAAAGTTATTGTGATGGTTTAAAATTTGATTTGATGTGTGTTAGTGGAATTGCTGATCTGAAAGTAGTCAGATATGGTATCCTAGGTGTATGTGTATATATAAACTTGCAACTTTTATAGATTCAGCATTCCAAGTTGGACAACAGTATATTCCTAGCCCATAAAGTTGCTGCAAAAGTTAATTATAAATTATGTTTAGAAAAGAATCTTTGAGTAAATGAACTAATATTTTTTCAGATCACCTATTCCCATTGTTAGACTTAGATCCCATTTTAAAGGCTACACTTAAGATTAGCAAGATATAGTTAGAACACTTGTACATAAAAATATTTCCAAAATAACATACACCACAACAGTCCAGAAAATACGACAAGTTCTCTCAAATAAAATGATACATTACTGTTTAAGAAAATATGCCAAATTACCTATTCCAATCAGCCCATCCTGATATGTGATATCACACCTTCGGCAATGATCATTTGTATGGACACACATGAATAATGACTGTGCATCTATGGCATTTCAATGTTTTCTGATACATTTTCTTAAATACAGTTTTTCTTGCAGCAATATTTACTTTTTAAAAATCTATGAAAAATGCCCTTTTTTTTTAAAGAAGAGAGTATATGCTAAAAATTACCTCTGCAAAAATAAAGCAGAAAGAAAAATCTAGTGGATCATAGAGCAGTATTAGCATGTGTAATTCAAATGAGATATATTAGAATTTTAAAAACCTCATGGACTTGCAACAAATTTTCTCATTTAGTGTTCAACACTTGTACTTTACACTTATATCCATTGTAAATTCAACAGAGAATGCGTGTCTGTTCAGAATATGGAAAATAGGATGACTCTCCACAAAACCACTGATATTGTCACAAAAAAATACTGCCTGTGCTTGAGTTTTAGGTATTTTCTTTTAAAATTATAATTTTTGCTATGCTAGTGTATTTTTACTAAACCATTGCAGAATTGGACTGTGTCAGTTAAAAAAAAAAATAACAGGAGAAAGCATATCAGGTATTGATGCAACATGGTTGGGATGTTAAAGTTAGTCTCAGCACTCTTTTATGGCACCTCAGTGCTTAATTTTCTGAAGTTAGTATTTTTAGATGCACAAAGCTGAACTTCAAATCTTCCAAAATGGCTGTGCTGAGTCTTTGCAGTGGTGGTGAGAAAGGTATTTAAGATGCACAAGAGAGGGGGAAAAGGCATATAAAAAAGACACTAATTGAAAAAATTTTAAAAGTTACTTAGGTTGAATGAAATTTTCCATTTCATTACTAACATGGACCTATCCTGTTTCTTCTTCAGAAGGAGCATTGTTCATTTTTGCCAAATGTAATTCACCATTTCCAAAACACCTCTCTAGATTTGCTGATAACATCACATTAACACCAACTTATGCACATCACCAAGCTTCTGAAAAGCTTCAATTTGATACTTCTGTGCCTGCTGTCGGTTTCTGTGCATTTCACCGATTCCTCTGGGACATATTTCTGTGCACTAGAAATTATCTACACCAAAAATGTGTATTTTACAATATAGTTTAACAGTTTTTCTTGTAGATTCTGGAAATGCTGACTACTATAGTGACTGATCAGATGGAAAAAAGTAAAGAAAGATATGACTACGTTCTACAGTCACTGTAAATGTATTCATTAAACTTTAAGCCCTAAGCTGGGTGTGTCATTCATCTTGCATCATGGGCATTTATGTGATTGCACAGATACCACTGTCTTCAAATTATGATTATATTTAGTTAGTAAGGGAGAAAATGTTCAAGAAAAGGTCTTTGTTTTCCTTATTTTCTTACTTATGTTACTTTAGTTAAATATCAGCATGGTCTAGTTTGTTTCAAAATAAAAGCAAATTCATACCATTGCATTTATTTGTTCGAGTTTTGGGTTATTTATAAATTTTATTAGCTTCTTTTTCAGTTTTGGAATGATGCAGACAGAAACACGTACTACAAAGAGATCATTCTGCTGAAGAGAACACTGAATGTTCGTTCCTCTGATGTATCAGAATCTGTAATGAGCGGCAACAAAAAACTTCATGGAATAGTGAGGAAGAAATGCAATGAAGCCAGATCAAGCTACAGTTTTCCAAAATTGGGATGTACTTGGAGCTGCGAGCAGCCTAAGCAAGGCTTAGTAGCCCAACTAAAGTGGAATTCATCAAGCTGGATAAAACTCTTAAAGCCATAATACTTTTCCCCATAAAAATGCTTAAAAAATACTTTTCATTTCATGTCATCTGTTCCATTCTAAAGACAAAAAGATTATTTTTCAACAATAGCTTAAAAAAAATCTCTCTTCAGGTAAAAAAAGAAAGAACATATGAAAATGACACTTCGTAGAAAGAAAACCAGGAGGCTGACAGCCAATGACCTCGGTGTTTATCTGCAAATCAATAATCACACCTATTTTTATATGTACAGAACCTCACATGAGATTGTTATATTTAAAATCAGTATTTTGGGAGCTTCTCTGATTTACTTCTATTTAAAAAACTGTTAATAAATCTTTGCTTTTTCTTCTAGCTTCTTGTCCAGTTACACAGAATCTCAGATGCATTTAGAATAGTCTGTGCTTTTTACTTTCCTTCTCCCCATCCCTTCATTTCATCTCTTCTTATTCTCATCTTTTATTTCTCCCCAGTCCTAATTCCCCTTTTGTTTCTCTACCTTACTATTTACATCCACTGATCCTGTTAGTTCTTCTTGTCCCTGCTTAAACACATTGAGATATACTATTTATGCAATAGCTCTAGATACTGAAGCAAGGATCTTTTATCACATCTGGAACTGACCTGGCTTCATCACGGGGTGAGGGAGGGGAGGAGGGTTCATGGCTATGCCTACCTTGTGGCTTGGCAGCACAACTTAGTGTGCTAGCCCATTAGAGTTTGCAGGTATGCACCTTTACCACTTCCTGCCTGAATTCTGGGAAAGATGCACCTGTTCCCAAATGCACATCTCCTCCTGTATGGCAAGGTGGGAGCTGTAACATTTTAGTAGTGTATGTTTGTCTGGACAACAGGGAGATCATGACAGTGAGCACTATACTTCTCACCCAACAACTTATCTCAGATATTTTGTTCAGATTTAAATATTAATCTAAGCAGTAATACACCCTTTAGAAGACACTACCAGAGTATGACTTCCTGTCAGAATAGGAGGAGTGTATACAACTAAATACAGATATATTAACCAGATTCTTCTATTGCTACTCACTTTTCAATTTGTTCCAGGATAAGAAAAAAATTTTTTTCAAAACACTGATCACAAGTATAAATTTTAGCCAATAAAAAACGACACTAGAAACTATTCAGACTTTTCCATAGCTGTATAAAATACGTAACAATATTTGCAATTGTGTCTCTCCATGTATATCCTGTAGAAATCCTCTGCTATGGACCCAGTCATCATGTGTCACCATGACTTTTAAACCTCTACAAAACAAATTCTAGAAACTGCCTCTTTTCAAGTTTTCCTGTATAGCTTTTTGACAAGACGTGGAACAGCATTCAGCTGTCTACAGTGGCAATTCCTGTCGTCTCTGGAACACTTCCTTAGCTCAAGTAAGAGCTTTCCCACCATCCCATCCAAGACTGTACAGTTTCACAGTTTATCTTTTCAGTCATTCACAGAACATGCCAATGCATATTGCAGATGTAGATTTAAACTTTAGAATAAAGTTTTCACAAAGTTTTAGAAAATCAGAAAGACTTTAGAAAGTCTCACTTCCCCCAACTCCAGATCACTCTTTTCTTGACAATCCCTCAGAATCTGGACTTATGGTGCTGAGCCATCTCATCAGGCTTCAGATATGGGAAGATACATCTTCTAAAATATGAAAAATTCCTACGGAATGTCTAATGATTAAGTTCTTGATATGGAAAACTGTTTCTTCTTGAAAACATTTTTCACAAAGAAGGATTGAAGACAAATGACAGAAGGAAAAGGGGTGTGTTGGAATGGGATACACACACAAGGCTGGGACACAAACACAATGAGACACATAACATATAGATTAAAGTTTGCAGACTGAGCTCCAAATGTAGTCTGAATTTAGAACATCAAGCAGAATCCATAGCTCTAGAAGCAGAGTCCATGATCTACTGCAGTAACACAACTTTATAATAAAGCCACCCTAATCAGATAAAAAAATCCACACGATCATAACAAAAGTATCCTGTAACTGATAGTGGTCAACCACAAATGCACAAGGAAGAAAACACCAGGCATATAGTGATAATAATGCTTTAGCACACATGAGTTCAAAATTGCCAGGCCAGAGGCAGTTTATGGTGGTGACACTAGCATAATGAGTCAGGAGAGGAAGAAAAGGAATATAGACTGGCATTAGCTGGACTGTTAGCTGAACAATCAACAATTCCACTGCTTTAATCTAAAGAACACCGTAATTTGGAATGGAGGGAGTATTTTTCAATGAAGAAGAAAGAAAATAAAGTTTTTTCATCACGTTTTTGCACTAAGGTGATGCTAAATATGAAAACCAAGACAACCCCCCCCCCCAAAACGGAAAAAAAGTCCCAAATCAAGTTATCAAATCGGCTACCTTTTTTCCTTGTAAGACAGACAAACTAAAAAATGTAGATCTCTTATTTTAATCCATTATGACTCCTAAACTAAAAACTCTTGTGTTATTCAAATCTATGAAAATAATATTGATTACTATGTTTTAAATCTGAAAAATGTACTCCTTTTTTATTGGAAGAGATTAAGCCACTGCTGTCAGAGGAAAATAATAGTAGTAATTATGACAACCACACATTTAACCAAAACATATAAGCATAAATGTGAAGGATGAAGTTCTGGTATATGTCTATCTTCTGACACATACAGAAAGTTTACTTACGAACAACTTCATAATAAAATATACATGAATTAATGGCAGGATTTTCTAGGATGAAATAGGACCAAGCAAATTAATAACCCCTTGGAAGTTCTATACAAAATTTAGAAAATTGAATTAGAATTTGTATTAAATCAAAAATAACTTTTTTATAATAAAAATTACATCTTGATTTCCACAGACACTCCATCCCCTGCAAATTGTAACATAATTTTTAATACGGATTGCAAGTTCTACACTCAGTTGAAGTGTCAATTTCTTTGGTTCCCTCAAGCTGATTCTACTCAGTTTCCTGGGCTGCTAACACCAAAATATGTAGCTTGTTTCAACTATTCTACAACTCCCATCTAACTGCTTGTTGTCTACTAAAAAGTTCACCTGAGCTTGAGGTGAAACGGTCCCTGAAGTCCTCTTTTTCCCAACTTCACTGGACATCACCATTTGCATTAGTTTTCTCGGCTCCTGTCTTTCTGAGAGAGAAAGACTTTTCCCTAGGTCCCCTGTTACTCATCTGGCAGACAAAAGAACAGATATTCTCCACAAGCTGCATCAGAAGTGGAATGTAAATTCTGCCAAAATTTCAGTCACTACAAATCAGTTTGTCTATCTTTAATCTCACTTTTGATCTAAATCTGGAATGGATGAGCAAAACAATTTTTGAACAAAAGACCTGATATTAAACACAATTTTTACTAGCAGACTATATTCAGTTTCTACTTTGGATACTTTAAACATCTTTTAATTTTCAGGAGTGTACAAAGCTCCAGATGTTGTGAAAGCTGCTGATTAGTGAACATAAACTAGTGACAACAGACTTTCTTTCCATAACCTCTACAAATGTCACAACTTTGCCCTTACATTCTACATGAATGAGATATAATTGGATTTCATGTAGTAAATATAGTTCTAGGCAAACAATAATACGGTTGAAAGGTGATGTTGAAAAAAGCCAAGAATGAAACAAACACTCCCACCTTCAGAACTAATTCAACTCTAAAAGACACCTCACACTGTCATTTTATTATCAACTATATTCATTGACTTAACCACTGATAGTACTTTTATTTAAAAATGTCTTTATAACCTTAAGAGACAAATAATAAACCACGATGACTGACTACTTTCGAACAAAGACATTTTAATTTAGAGAATGCACAAATGGTTTCTAATGCCAATAAATGTAAGGGAGGATTATACAATACATTTTCTAAATCCTCACAGGAATTCTAATGAGGAGTAAAGCTAATTATGATTCATTACAAGACGAATTGCAAATGTTTAGCACATCACTAGCACAAGGTTCACCCAGTACTGGAAATTAGAAATGACAAAAAAGGAATGCCATAATGTTGAAAAAAACATTTTTCTTTAAAACAGTGGCACACATAAGTATTCATGAACGGCGTTATATGATAAAGTACTTGGTAATATTTTAAACTCCAAATAAATCCATTTAAATGATGCACCCTGTGGTGATGGCAAATTCAGATACAGAGTCTGCTAAAGAATGAATTATAATTTTATAAAACAATTTTGAAAATAAAATGTTAACAAATTTGTAGGCTGTAAAGACAGACTGGGGTTAACATCAGAGGACTTCTGAGAGAAGTGAAAAAGCTGTAATTACTTAGCTTTGTGTGGGGAACACTTAGCAGACTATATCCATGAATTTAAGCCTGAACTGGTTTCTACTATGAAATGATGAGCAATATGGTTAATATAACAGTAGTGAACATCATTTACTCTAGCCAGGCTTTGATTCAGTCACTCAGAGCACTGTTGAACCCCAGTTAGGGAGGTGTGGATAGCATGAGTGAACTGCAAATATCTTACCCTGCCTTCAGGCCCAAAGTCAGGATTTCACAGACTAAAGGACAGCTTACTAGTAGTGGTTTCAATACTGTTTAATGTTTTCATTAGTGACTTGGTTGACAGGACAAAATGGACCCTCAGAATTCTTGCAGCTGTCACCAAATCCAGAGGATCAGGAAGCAGACTTCTACAAGATTGCTCTTCAGAGGGAGCTTTATAAACAGAAGGAATGGGCTGACAAACTGTGAAATTCTATTGAGACAAATGAAAAGTCTTGCACTTGGGACAGTGTGAGTCCATGTAAAAATACAGGGATTCAGCTGGCTAGAAATTAGCTTTGCAGACAAAGATTCAGGTAGACCACAACTGGAACATGAATAAAGGAGCTTGGCCAAATGCCTGCAAGAATTCCCCTCTGACATGTTCTGTGCTTCAATAATCCCAGCTATGAAGTAGTCTGTGAAAAATCTGAATTATTAATGCTAGTGGTTGGAGTTGCAAAACGCAAAGGTGATCCAGCCCATGAAGCCCAGATGGATTTCTGAAAAGCTCTTAACAGTATCCCTCAAGTCTTCATCAAGAGCTTTGAAGGGACACTTACATGTTTTACAAATTCTGCCAGCATGACTTCATGTCCCAGTGTGAGTCTAGGGAGCAGTAATAGTGACATCACGTAGCAGAGGCATGGGAAGTTAGCCAAAGGAAGGTTAAACTGTTCAAGTGTTCAACAGGCCTAGCTTCCCAACATGATACTGTTCTTTAGCTGGATACCATTTCATTTGCTCAAAGTACAGCTTCAGTTTACTCTGGTTTCATCTAGACTACCCAGAACCCCTGCAAATACATTCTTTATCCTGAACATGAGGAATATGCAATCATGTCCAGCTAAACAATTAATCTAAATTGAATAAACTACTAGTCTGATGCATTGCACTAGTTAGGAGCTTTGATTCAAAAGTAAAGTAAATTTTTCCACTTAAAAACACACATTTGTTTACCATTAGTTTTCTATTTTTTCTTATTGCAATTATCTGCCTTGTTCACTAAACACTGTTCAGCACCAATAATAAAAAACACAGAAGTTTTAACAGACAAAAGCTATGTTTGCACTTTATTTATGATTCATTCTCCATTCTCTTCATCAAATGAGAACACTGAGACATATGTTCAAAGATAATTAAAATTTCATAATGCAGTAACAAAAAGTCAAGTAAAGTTGAGACAAATTTCTTTTAATATCTTAATTTAAACACTTTAATTATAAATTATAATAAAAGGAGGATATCAATAAAAATCCCACCATCTAGCACTAGTGAAAGCCCAGCATACATGGGTTTAAATCTCTAGAGTGTATGAATCTCCAAATTGATCTAAGTAACTGGAGGCCTAAAAGCTGCCTCAGCCTCTTGTCTTTCTACAAGCATCATTAACTATTTCTGCCAGGGACTCCCCAGTTATTTGGTGTCAGCCAAGAGAAATGACCAAAGATCATGTCTTTCAGATTCAGGTTCTGAGGGAGTGGTTGTCAATTATAGCCTCTTCTACATCTTTTTGTTTAGCAAATTTCTTTTACTCCATCCATAACTGTATCAAACTGCTTCCTGATGTAATTTGTCTCTTCAGCAACTCTTGCCACCAGTGCTATCATCATTTACCTACTTTCTAGTTGCTGTCAAAGAAATCAATTGAAATTAATGGTGTCTCGCCAAATAACACATGACCTCAGAAAAACTTACTAATCAAATGCTCAAAGTGGGTCCACTGTAGAGTATAGATATACAAAATGTCTTGTTTAGTTAGAAGTCACATTTCCTGCTGGAGATTGCTGTGGATTAGATCATGTAAACTATATGTTGTACTGAACTTTTTTATTTAAAGTAGTTCGTTTAAAGCTAACTCAGCTATTTTTAATTAACTTGCAGCATAAATATTCAGTGTTTGACTTATACATTATCCAGAATGCAATGAATTTTTGCAATTCCTTGTTTCTGTGGGATCTATTAAATCATAGGGAAGCAGAGGACGTAATACTTCAAATATTAACAAATGCCCTCTCTCTGCAAGCTAAAAAAACTTTGCTTCAAATACAAAATTTCCACCATTTTAGAAGTTTGAAAGTACCTTAAGGTAAATGTGATCAGAGAATTCTTCCTTATTCCGTTTTTCAGATTAGCAATCGAATAGTTAAAATGAATCTCAATACATCTACAAATCTAAACCACCCTTTTGCAATGAAGTCATAATGATGAACAAATTAAAAAATCCTAACACTGTATTATCCAAAAATATAAGCACAGAACAAACTTTTGTTATAAGCTATGTTTACTTTATATTGTAGAAGTATATATATGGCAATTAGAAGAAAAATGGTATTTGCATAAGTGTGATGTGCATTAGGAATAACACATAATTAAAAAGGCATCTAGTCCATTACTCCTTATAATGTTTTCTGATTTTCTCTTGAAAAGTGGGTGTTAAACACAGCTTTCTTATCCAGAGAACATGGAAGTGTTAATTCACTGAAGTAAAAGTGATAATTGGTTTTGACCTTATGTATTGTAGAATATGTTGCTGAATTTGTCTAAAAACACCTGAGGAGTTTATGCAAAAATCAATTTCTGTATGTTTATTGTATTTGCACATGACTAATTCAAGTAAAACCATTTTATCTAAATGCTAGGAGTTATCATAAATATTTTCAAGTAATTTTAGTAGTATAGATCCAAATGTAATGCTCCTGTTTATTGCAAATACAGATGATGAACACCAATACTGCATATTTGCTGTTGCCTAAAATGAAACATTTAAAATGCTTCAATCTATGAAGTATTTCTGGAACCAATCAATAATGAAATGGGAATTTTAAGAGGAGAGTTGACAGCCCTGGTAATTCACAGTTTTATGCATGAAGCTCTCAGTTTATAAATGCAATAATTTGCCAATTTTATTTATTGTGTACTTTCATTTTACTTTCAAATTTCAAGGCTTTTTTCCCAGAATGGTAATAGAATTTCTACACATTTAAGATCTCTGGACCTGTCCTGAGTTTTAAAATAACCAAATTTTGGAAAACCATCTCCTCATTCAGTTCTGTCAGGAGAACTAGAAGCCAGTATTCTAAAATAGTAATTCAGGATTAAATTAGCTGAACTGTGAACGTGGTTAGAAAGCCTAAAGCATAGCAGAACTTCTATATTTCTGCATAAAACCAAGGAGCCCATGCAACTGTCATTCAATAGTTCCCTGAAATCATTAGACTAGAGTTATGAAGCAGGTCCTCACTATGTTAAAGAAATCTTTAATATAGAAACAAGAATAAATGAAAACAGTTTTAGTATGAAGGAAATTCTGAAAAATCCATCTCCTGGCTGAAGTGTCTATTTACATTTAGAGGGGAAAAAGTAAAGCAAGCAGAAATCAAGGCAGGCTCTGTTACCTGACTGTACAGAGGCTTTCAATTTTTGTTATTCCCTGAGGAGAGTTTTACTCCTCTTAAGACCACGTGTTTGTGCAAAGGACCAAGACTTCATGTTGACTTCTTCAGTGACATATTCTGAGAATAACGACTGTGGATATTCTGCTCTCAGCTTTGCATAGCTGGTATGTTTCCCCAAGGTCAAAGCAGGCAATGGGCTATGCATCTAAGAAGATCAGCACAAAGGTTAAAGGACAACCTAAAGACAGATTGGATGAACCTGTGACTCTTAGCACTTCAGTCCTGTATCATACAGTCCTACTCACAGTATCTTCTACCCTTTCACAGACACCATATCTTGAAATCTGTTGGCAGGTCTCTCACGAAGAAAAGTCACCAGCGGAGTTGCACCTGGACCTCCAATGGAACTCATATTGTTCAACATCATCCAGGAGAAGTAGAAAGAAAATAAAGTGATATATTTTTCTGAAACAGAGTTTCTTGAGAACAACTTATTAGGTGGTTTAGACTGCAAAAATAAAAGCTGATTTGCTTAAAGACCTTACCTATGATACTGGCATGCCAAATTCAACATACTTAATTCAGTATTGAAAGTATTGCATGAAGGAAATTTAGAAGTGCCAAACATTATTTACAGAATGATAGGGTCTCAACTAGTTGGCATTGCTCAGGTATTGAGCACACAAGTTTTAGAGTACGCTTTGCAGTTTTATAAAAAAACCTACTCATTCCTGGCAATATGACAATAAAAGGAATTATTAGGTAAAGACTGGTACTCAGAAGAAAATTCCTATAGCACTGTATAAATCCATGCTACATGCGCAACTTGACTGTTTGCTTTCTGTCCCTCCCTCTGCAAAAAAACTTCCAGTAAAACTTGAAAAAGAACAGAGAAACACAACAAGAATGACTTAAGATGTGGGAGGTTTTCCTACCACAATACATGCAACTATTAAATGACTGGGGAATTTCAGAATGGAAAAGAGATGACTACAAAGATATGTCAGGAACTTGAAAAAAAAGAAACAAACACAGCAAAACTGTTTCAGAGAAAAGAAATATGGAACAATTGTTCATGGTTTCTTATCATACAAAACTTAATGAACTAAAAAGGAGCTGTGCATAATGAAGGAAAAAAGATGGCACTTGTATCCAGGACACATTATATTGTGTCTCTGCAACAGAATATTGTGGATGTTAGTTCTACATGGGTCCAAAAAGTAAACAAACCTATGAGTGAGGCATCCACCAAGAGCAATTAGCGAGGCAGCCTTTGAGAAAAAAATCACTAAAGGAGAAAATATTTTAGAAGAAACTTATTTGCTTTTGCTTCTTTAGCAATCTTCCATAAGCACTCTTACAACAAAGATGTTGCAGTAGATGTACATTTGTTCTAACCCAGAAAAGTCAACATGTATATGTTGTTACTCAAAGTAGATATTAACTCGACAATTCATGAGCAAGAACACAACATTAATCTTTGTTTAGCATCAAATATTTCTTAAACAGACTACTCAGGAAGTTTAAAAACACTATTAAATTTCTTCCAAGAAATACATCTCTACCAAATGTCTTAGTTGGGAAGAATTACAATGATAATGCAAAACAAATTTTTAAAAAATTACACTTTCTCCAAACATTGTTTCATGACAGAGTGGCAAACAGATTACTTGTTGGATCCTTACCATCTTAGGAAATCACGTTCCCAATTCTTATACTAAATAAGTACATAAAGAATGCTTATGTGGTTTTGCTCTCATCTAGGTTTTCACTATTTTGCATCTTATTTTTAGACCACTTTTGACACAATATTGCACTGTGTAAACCTCTGCTTCATAGCCTTTGTATGACACCTTCTTTTCTACTACAGTCAAAATTGCATTTCCATATAAATCGCTTGCTAGCCTGATTAAGATAAGATTTGACACTCTGCAAGCATGATGTGTTTAGAAAAACAGCTTGAGAATCTATGGACAATTTAATTCTGTATATAACACAAGCACAGGGATATTTTGTTAACCTGTTTCCTCATTTCCTTTGGTAGAAAATGTTCAGGTTTTCTTGTTGGAGGTTGGGGAAAAGACTCTATTTTTTTTAACATCCAACAGCAAGTTTGGGCTTTTTTAATATCCAACAGCATCCATAATACAATTGGAAAATTGAAAAGATGTTTTTAGGCTGTAGATAGTGTGACAGAATCATTTAGATTGGAAAAGACCTATAAAACATAATTTCTGTGGTGGATTTACTGCTGGCTAAATTGCCAGTGCAACCACTAGAATTATTTACTCATTTTGTGCTGTGACATAGGATTAGGAGGAGGAGCAAAGCAGGCTCAAACATTGAAGGGTATAAAGAAAAACTTTATTAATAGAAAAGAAAAACTTTATTAATGGAAACCAAAAGAAAAAATAAGAATCTGAATAAAACTTTCAGAACACTTCTCCTTCCCCACCCTCTTTTCTTTCACACTGACAACGTACAGAAACAAATCAGTCAGTTTACCATCTCTAAAAGTCTTTCTCCAATTTACTTAGGGGAGAGGAATCTCTCTCTTTAGTTTGTGGAAACTTCCTCACAAGAAACAGTTCTCACCTGGCTTCAATGTCACAGCGAATCAGCCGCCCAGGAGAATGGAAATCTGATCACTGTGTAAAAGTCTCTTTCCTCAACTGACAGTTTCCCCACAACTGTTATCGAGGACCATGTAAATTTATGGGGTTTTATTTTAAGGATGAGCAGTTCAGAGCAAAGTTGTCTTCATCTAACTGAAATAATTTTCAGTTCTGGGAACAGAGACCTTCTCTTCATCCCTGGGGGAAAAGGGCATCACACTCTTCTCTCTCTCTGTTCAAACTTCTCATTGGATCACAGCTACTTCAACATCTGCTTACTTCAGCACGAATGGCTTTGCTCATGTTTACAATGTGAACACTCCACCGCCCCACAGGCATTCCATGAGTTACAGGGAAAAAAAAAAAAGTCTGATTTATCAATAATACCTTCTCCATAGCTTACAAGAGAATTTCAGTCCAAGACATATTCTCATCCCATCTCTCAACTGGGACCTGACTGACCTTGATGTCTCCATGGTGCTCCTGTGGGTGTCTTCACTTCTGTCATTTTCTTTCACTCAAGAGAGATGATGCAAGGGGTGCAAGTCGCATCTGTGCAGTGAAAGAGTTTATATCTTGCCTGGGCCTACAGTTGGCCATGCGATCCCTGTTGGGTCATGGCATGGAGCTGTTTATGGTGGAAAGCTTTTCGGCAGTCGTGCTGGAGGCTGAGCCAGGATAGTCGGGGCCCAGCCAGAAATGGTGATAGTTGCTGTGGCTGCATTCCATAAAAGGGGGGACCTGGATCAGCCCGTGCCAGACTGCGCGGGCCAAGGCAGGGTGGGCTGGCGTGCCTGGAGCTGCTCCCAGAGCCCCGTGGTTCCTGGTGTGACTCAGCAGCGGCAGAATTCCAGCCGAGCCTTGGGCCCGCGTAGCCACGCTAGGGGTGGGGGATAACCTGGTTCGACCCCCTCCCTCGTGAGCCGCGCGGGCCTGGGCCGGCCCTCCCACCCGGCCGGCCTTGTTACCCTTACTCGGAAGAAGAAAGAACTCCCCAGTGTTCGTCTTTACATGTGTCTTCACAAAGCGCATTAACTTTTGCATTGTGTAACAATGTGTCAATATTAAAAATCAGACACTGATTGGTTTTCTCAGGTTTAAAGAAGCTGCCAAGGTCCTTTCAGAAAATTAATTCCATAACTAGTTCCTTTCTTACCGAAAAAAAAATAAATTCATACAAACCACCACGATTTCCAATTTTAATCCAGCACTGAGGAGTCCACACTAAGCCATGTCCGTAAGTGTCTCATCTACACATCTCAGGTAATGTTCATCCAGTTAAATTAAGGGCTGCAGTAACCAGAGGGAGTGGACCAGACAATTCCATCGATTTCATGATAGACAATTTTATCAAATATATGCAACCCATACATATATAAATATTCCTACTGAATTCAGCTCACATGGAACTCTTCAATGAATACATAAACAACACTATATGCAACTATGAAGTATTTATTTCTGAAGATTTGGAAAGCCAGGAGTGATGAGAAGCAATTAGTCTCACAGTTTACAACATCACAGACCACTGAAACAGCTTTAACTGGAGTTGTTGATATTCTTTCTGCCCTACCCATACAGTTGTCAGTATCTATACTGAGTTTTAGCAGCCTAAATTCTGGCATGACACACTCCTTAACTCTAAACACATACAAATATTTTTAGCAGTGACGGTATATTAGAAGCTACTTACAAACACTTAGAGGTCTGTGCTATACTAAACAGGCAACTGCTTGATGACAAGATTAAGACTTATTGAAATAAAATTTTAAAAAACAACAAACAAAATGAAAAAAAAACAACTTTTCATGTATACTTGGAAAAGTACACATGACAAACATACAAAGTAGTTCTATCACTACTGGATTGAATTGATCCTAATTTGCAGAGCAAATACAACAACATATAAATTATATTTTGCTTCAGTCAATATATAACTTCAGAAAATGAAGCTAAATACTAGTCATAAATAACAATTTATCATGATGAAATCCTTTTATCCAAGCACTTTGTGAATGTACTAAAACAATTAGCATTTTCTAATATATGTACTAGCAACTGTTGCAAAGTAAACCAATAAGATTAATAGATGCGTTAAAGAACAATATTCTTTCTTTAAAAACGAAACTTTTACATATTTTTTTAAGTGAATGTATTTTCAAATGCTTTTGGGATGCCAAGATCAATTTATTTTTATTTAAAATGTAATAAATTGAAAAATTTAATACTTAAAATTATTCATCCACATTTTCTTTGACATAGTAAATAAAATATTTCCTTCACAGTTAGCCAAAAATACATATGTACTACAACAGTTGTAACCTGCAAAAGCATACAACATAAAAAACGCCTCACACTATGGAATCACTATATTAAAAAGAAAAAAATACACCAATCTCAAAAGCTATGGAGAAATACCACAGTAAAACTTTTAACTGCCCTATTATTTTGAGAAATTAAGTTAAGAATGGCATTTCCTGAAATAAGAAAACTTTATTGGAACCTAATCCACCATGAACAATGAAGGGAACTAGAAGGGTTTCTTCTCCAACATATTACTTTGCAATGCAGATATTTTTGAGCCAATTTCTCCTTATGGTATGTAATGGATATTTGAGGGCATTCAACAAAAAACTTTACAGTGCAATGTAATGCATTTTTTCTGTAAGGTCTGGCAAGAAAAGCTCACAAAAAACCTTCTACATTCTTCTAATGATTTTTAAAATTTTTTATTTACCTAAATGCGAGAAAAAAAGCAAAGAAAGCAGAGTAGAAGAGTTAGTATAAAGCCCAAACCCCTCTAAAAACCCCCAAATCACCACCAATAAAATAAAACAAAAACAAACAAAAGAAAAAATTACCCTCAAATAATAAATCAACAAACCAAAAAGAAAAAACCCCAAACCCAAAAAAGTTCTGAATAAAATTATGAAGCAACACCTTTCTAAAACGAACATTAGTTCTTGATATTTAAAAAGCACCAGCAGGCAAAAAAAGCAAAACTATTAATAGATTAGTCAAATGGCTTTCTTACTAAATAATGCTTTATGAGCTATTAATATTCATGATAGTTCCAGATGAGTAATTCTCCCTTGAAGTAGAGATATTTAATGTTCTTGCTTGTGGATTAGCTGGTGATTGTCTCCTTTAATGCCCAGTCATTACTCCTTATGTTCTGATAACATCTTTCTTCTCTCCACCTCACCCCCATTAAGAAGAGAGCTTCCTTTAAAATAGTTGATAAAGGAAACTAATTATAAATTATTATTTTAAATTTTCCATGAAATTTTCTTAAAACATCTACATAAAGGGTTTTGTGGATGTTGGAACATCAGTCATAGCCTAATCTTACAGGTACACTGCTCTGTAGAGATGAAAATAATCTCATAATTCACAATGTAACAAAAATATTAGCAACAATACTATAACTCACCACAGATAACTGATTCCTGAGAAATAAGCAATAGATCAGTTACTGAAGCACTTTGCTAACCGTAGCCAAATATGTGAAATTGTTTGGTGTTTACTTTTTCCTCACCATTCTGTGATATTCTCCAGAATAAGCTCACTGAAAGACATATAAAACTTCAGCATTTCAAGCCAGTAACAAATGCCATGCAAATCAATCTCTACCAATCCTCTTGTCTGAAACAAAGCTACTATAACTAAGGTGTTTTGTTCCAGTACTCGTCCTCTGCAATCCTGTATTTCACAGCGCTATCTCTAGTAATTTACATCACCAAAGCAGGCAAAACTTCCAGGTAAATGCACTGATAGGATTAGAGATCAGCAGAGCTCAAGGTTCATAAACAAAATCTCCCCATTTCTTCAGTATGACGCCCAAAGAGCCTGTGAATTATTTTTTTCTATTTACTCATGCAAACCTATGGTGGCCATAAATTTGTTACTTGATTCCCCCAAAACATGAAGAAAAATCAGTTGCTATCAAAATGAATTGACTTAGTGGCATGTGAGAAATTTCAGGCACACTATTTCAATCCATGAAACAATATTTTAAAACCTTAAATATTTCCTTGTTTCTGATGATCAGGTTAAAGTTCTGTCCACGCAATAGAAGAGGGTGCATTTTCTTCCAGCTGAGATTTTCTAGACTGAAAATACATATAGCAGAGGTAAGAATTTGAGAGATAGATCAAGTTGAGCAAAAAAAAATTACCATGAAGTCCAATAGCTCCTGCTCAGTATGATGTTAACTGGTGTTTTCAGAGGCTAGTGGTGAAATATAACACCCTCTGGAACCATCTAATACACTCAAGTGGTTGCTGAAAAGGAATTAATGGTAGCAGGAGACAGAATAATACCTCTTTCTCCCTCAGAAAATGTTTCCTCTTCTATCTGTTAACATGTTTTACTACTGAAGACTCATCACAGTCATCAAGCTCTGACTCAGATTACACACTAAATACAGTATCTGGGACCTCATCTTGAATTAATTAGAAATATAAATTACATAACGGGTTTTTTTTTTTGAGATAGCCTTTGTGGATTTCGAGATAACTTAAGGAATCCAGTGGGAAGTCTCATTTGTTTTATTGAGCAATTCAATATAGGCCTTTTTAAAATTTACATTTTGTTGTAGAGATGGTTGGTTGGTTGGTTGGTTGGTTGGTTGGTTGGTTGGTTGGTTGGTTGGTTGTTTTTTAATTCTTGTCTATTTTGCTCCAGAAACAAAGATTCACATTTCAAAACAGAATTTCTGAACACACATCTGTAATTATTGCATTTGGCAACTTAAAGTAGAAGTAGAGGTAGTATAATGAAAGTAGTAATATTTTAGAATACTTTTTCAGGACTGAGAGAATGTAATAACTAAGCATATGTGTTTACTATGACCACTGTATTTATAGGAACTTACTTTCCACATGATTCAAGACACAACAAAGCACTGATTTTGACAGTCACATTAGTCACTGGCCTCAAAGTTTCTCCTAAAAGGTGAGCCCAAAGCAAGTTCTGCAATTTTGGCCCAGATCAAAAACTTCCACATCTGCTATTACTGGAGGTATATAAATCATTTCATACAAATACTTCAGCAACAAGGAGTGCTTGAAACCCAAATTTGATATCTGTGACCTGAATGTCATTTCAAAACTGAGGGTACTTTTAAATATATACACCATTAGCATGTACAGTAGGAACATACAAGATCCCAAATAACAGCTGTACAACAGATTAGATATTGTTAACAGTGTCAAGTGATGCCTGAAAGCTCAAAGAAATCGAGCAAAACTACAAAGCTTTGTTAATAGAAGAATGACTGATTAGGTCATATTTTGTTTTGCCTAGATAATTCTCACAGTTTCTTGTATGTCATATGATAATCTTCACAGTCAAGTCCTCAGTGAGCACAGCCCTTCTATGGCCCCTTTTTCTGAGAATAAGACAACATCAAGAATAGCTCTACAATAATAAGACAAATAAATTCTGAGAGACATTGCTTTTTTTTTCCCTTCATTTTATGCAAGATGTCAATTGTTACATAGGGCAGTTACTTCAATTATGTACAACAGATTTGGGGTTTACATTAATTGTATTCAATCAGTTTTATTCACAAATATCTAAGCATCATTCCTTCAACTAAAATTACAAAGAGAAATGCCTACATATACATCTGCTGAGTGATCAAACAGAATAATTTATTACTATTTATTTGCTTGTGCTATGCCTTGAGATATTACAGCCCACCATGAAGGCCACTTGAAGTATCTGCTTTGAAATTTTATTTTATATGGGAGGAAAACAAGTAAGATTGTTTATTTTAGAAAAGGACACTAGAAGAAAAGCAAAAGGAGACAACAATTACAGTGAACACAAAACTGTCATGATACCACAGGGTACACCAACCAAAGAAAGAAAACTCTTGAAAAATAAAGGAAGCACACTGGTTGAGATTTACTTTATAGAACATATAAACTGTATTCTACACCCTTTTTAGTTTTTGTTTGGCTCCTTCATCTTAGGATTTTACCTGCCCTTTCAGAAAAAGTTAAATATATCCTTCCCTGACTAAAAAAATTTTGCTGCTAAAAAATCCTTTCGCTTGAGAGTGTCTGAGGAAGGAATGCAGAAAAGCAAAACAAAACAGTAAGATGGAACTGGATCAATTTTACGATATAAATTTACATGACGTGGCCAAAGCACTGGAGGACTGAACCAGCTGATTCCTTCAGTCCCAAGCTCCAAAAATCTAGCTGGAGCCAAACTTTCTGCTTTACCTACTTGTGTTAGAGGAAGTACTTTTTTGGGTTCCTCTCTCTACGCACTACTGATCTAGTTAACTGTTCCAATATATAGCAGACAAATAATTAGGAGATAGATGCTACAGCACTAAACATTACCCCTCATGATATGAGTGAAAACCACCTATGCCCAGAAAACTGCAGTGGTTTTACCAACAGGTAAAACTTAACAGAAGCCAGTAAGCATCTTCATCTGCTTGCAACATTCTGTGAAGCTCGGCAGAAATGCTCAAGGCTGAGAGCACCCTCTCACACATTTTCTTTGTTAGTTACTGCCTCAGTGTCTGACCTTCTGAAGGGGGAAAGGGATTTTTTTTTTTATTCCATTGCACATAGTTATTTACATTTAGCTGTCCAGTCAAACGTGCATCCATTTTGTCAGATAAAATGAGACTGTTGAAAATAAATCACAGAATACAAGCAAGCATATGTGTGTATGTACATATAGATATAAAATTATGTGCATATTAATACCTTTCAAACAGCCTATGCTTCATCTTTTAAGGTGGTTCCTTTTCTACTGCTGGAGTTAAAAATAGAATTGCTGGTATTTCTGAGGAAAAATTTTAATTAAGTATGCCAATGAAAAAAAATCCTACCTGCAAATGCTAATGAAACAAGACTGATAATTAATTCTAAAGATAGGAATTCATATTTAAATAAAATGCAATTGCCTAATTCTTTAAAAAGAAACTATTTAATGGAGTTGCTTGTTCAACACCATAGTGAAGATGATTTTTAATCCTATCTGTGTTCAAAATCTTACCTAAGTATTTTTAAATACTATTTGAAATCACAGCTGGAAAAGTGCACACTAGTAGTATGCTTGATTATCACTATCCACTTTTTAGGCCAAGGCTGAGGACACAAATTTCCCTCATGCCTTCTCTCACACCTTCTTCAGCCTTCTCATTGTTTTTTCAAAAGTTCTTCCATGCTTAATAAAGAATGCTGATGGACAATTACCTTTAGAAAATGAGACCTCTTTAATGTTGATCAAATTCAAATATGACTTGAAGGATATTTTGTTAGCTATTTAACGTTTTATATTTTAGCAGTGCTAGGTATAAATTGGCTTGAAAAGAGCCCTTGTGGTATTTCCATGCATAAAAGCTGTGGTGCTGTTACCCCAAACACCTTGCCCAACCTCTACCACCTTGCAGTAGCACTTCTGTGTTCATATGACTCCTATTTCTGTTACACAAATAAAAACGGAAAAAAACAACAAAACCAAACGACTCATTTGAATTCTGTGTGAAAGCTTCGAATAGGATAAACTCCTCCATCATCGCAAAGCCAAATTTTCTTCACTGCCATTCTGAGTGAATAAAAGTCAGTTACACATATTCTAGCGGTTGCACAAACTTCAGTGAGAACTTGACATTTCTCAAATCCACCCCTCCACTACAATTAGGGATAGAGGCAATTCCACTGGGAATAGCAGGTATTAAACTGAGATTAGGTTCCATTAAAATGGTAGATATAAAGAAATGAAAAAACCATGAAAAGCACACTGTCAAGTTCAATTGATGGGATCGTGCAAGAGGTCAAAAATTCTAGAAGCACTTTTTTATTTAAATCAATGGTTGAGTCTTTTAAATGTCTCCAAATAACAAACAACACTGTAATTTTAGAGGACAGTCTCCTGCATATTCCATTACTCAGTTATAATCTTTCACTCATTAGATAGTTATGAAAATAATTTGAAAAAAAAAACAACTTTTCCTGTTTTGCTTTCTATTTGTTCTAGATGTTTGAAAGTGTCCAAGCTGGTAAAAAATTGTATTTTCCAATAATTTTAAAGTTACAGCATATCATTACAATGTAGCATAATAAGAAAAAGAATAAATCATTATGGTATAATAAATTAGAATGTAAACTTGAAAATATTAAGTACTTAAAGAAAACCCTGGGAAAAAAAACCCCAGGTTTATTTCTGTTTGGAAGAAATCTTCGCAAACTTCCTATGTCACTTTATTGAAGAAAATTAAAATGTTTAACTATTTTGTTGGTGGATGCTTAATTGAAGAGATATTTTTTGTGGAATAGTGTGTGGAAGATGTGAGTGCTTCTTGTATACATTTCCATGCATGGATCTGGTGCCGTGTCTATATTAATTGTCTGTATCTTGGTAAATCCAGACTTGGCATTACTAGTAACATCTCACAAGCTTTGCCATAGGCAAACAACACAGGCCTCAGGGGCTGTCACATTTGCTTTACCTTGGGTTGGCATGGTTTGTGTGGAGAGCTTGGTTTCAGCTTTGTGTCATCTTGCTTAGCCATAAGAACACTAGTTGAGTGACTAGGTGCCACATTAAATTTGTTTTGGTTTTGCTTAGCTTACTATGCTTTTATAGCATTATATAATTTTTCTTAATGCTGGTGAGTTAGGTCAAACTGACTGAATTCAAACTCTCTTGAGATAACATGAAATGGAACTACAGTCAATCCTCAAATTTACTTCAAGAGTATTTATTTTATCTTCATTACAGAGCCTAATATTATGTCACATTTCTTTGGCTTTCTTGGCACACACCATATAATGAAATAGCAGCTGGTTTTAGGTTTTATTTTTCAATATGTAATGAATACATCTAAGTTTTACTAATGACATAGAAGAATGAATCTTACTCTAGAAATCATCTTCCAAGATAGCCTTGTAGTTTTAAATAGAGTCTTCTCCACTACTCTGCTGCAACAAAGAAGCCTAAATGATTCCTAATCTTACATAATCTAATGTTTTCATTAACATTTATATTAAGGCAATGCTTAACATACCATATGGAAATTATTTTCATTATTCAAAAGTCCATTAAAAATATATAACAAAAAGCTATTCTTATGTCTGGAGTTTTACAACTATACAAAATAATCTCTCAGAGACACATCAAAGTCTTATTTGGAAGAAGAATGTTGTGCTTCCATTAATACAATGTTTGCAAAAATCATGCTAATGCTTTAAACATGTCTTTAATCTGCTTCGATTGCAGTATATGATAAAGGCTTCTATATCAATTTCTACATCTGTGTACTTAGTCATGATCTAGAAGTACATCTGGCCATATAAACATAGATAATGTGTTTCTATAGATGCTATATAAATCTCTACATTTTTGTAAGCCAAACTTGTATCACAAGCCTTAAAAAAGAAATTAAGTTATTTCCTAGTGTTTTGCTAATACACATGAATTAATTTATCTCACCCTCACAGTGTCCTAACCTCCTATTTTCTTCCTCCACCTTATTTCTTGGCTGTGCTCACACTTCTTTTGCATGAGTTATGGTCTGACCCTTCATTTAATCAATTCAGGTCACACAACAGGATTGGGGTTGGATGTGGAGGTTGAATATTTTTCTGCTGACTTAGTAAGTGACTCAGAGGAGAGCCTGTAACTGTTAGGACACTGCAAGAAAGGCAGTCAGATAACCTCAGGAAGGAGGATCAAATTATTTTTAGAAGCAGTAAGTAATTTGTTCAGCTAAGCTGCATCACAAAATCACACTTTCTGAAAGACTCTCAGAGAAATAAAAATCTAATTCAATGGTCAAAACTAAGATACTTTCAGGCAGTCTGTCTTGATTATTCATTTCATGTTTATTCTTCTTGCTTTCCATGCAGCTATTTTTTTTTCTAGTATCAATTCACTACTTTAAAATATTAAGCAGTTTTTTATCCCTTTTTCATTTGATATAACCTAAAGTGGCTGAGTGCTCATCTGCCCAAAGATAAACTACAAGAAGACTAAAGCAACAGCCTGTAATTACTCAAAATGAAGATATATTAATGGACTAGTCAATGTGTAATAAGTAATTATAACAAGAATTTAGGACAAACTTGATCTTCTGTGCTGCCATATTACTGAGTTTAGAGCAACAACTTTTAAACCAAAGTCAGATTTCAAGACTGAATCTTAAATTTGAGGTAGATACAACTGAAGAACTGTCAGTTCTTATCTGGATATAACAAAATATATGGCTATTACCTTTAACATACTGTATATAAGCTCTTAACATCTGTCTTTTGTCTAACCCAGTGGTTTGGTAAAGATGTTTGTTTGTACTGTGTACATTGTCCTAAGACCCTTTTGGCATCCAGAGAGCAAAACTACACCGCAAGTCTTTATACCCTTACAAGTCCTGTGAAGCCATAAGTCACCTAATAGAAGTGGCACATTTGTTGCTGGGTTCATCAAAAATGCTCTTTTCAGCACTCAAAAACAAAGGATGCGGGGAGGTATTTTGGCTCCATTGATTATGTGTTGACCACACTACTTACCACTTGAGCACAACACAGACTTATCAATGCATGTTGGCATCAAGAAAGATTATCCATGAATTCTCCATTACCAAACTCCTTCATAAATCTAGAAGGTACTGGGTATTGTTTATTTCTGCTAAAATGCTTTCTGCTGTTTCATGACTATTAAATTGCACTAATTTAAGTACAGCATCCAGACGTTTCAGGCTTCAAAAATCAAAAAACTACCATTTAGAAAAACAAGGCAAGAAAGAGACAATAGACTCAAGGAACAGGCTAGTCTTGGTACTTACGAAAAGCTCTATAGAATTCTTCTAGGGCTAGGTGCTTGTCACCATTATAATCATCATATTTCAGCAAATCGAACACAGAGCAGTCAGATGGTTCCTTGCCAAGTTCATCCCGTTTTATTACCTGACAAGAAAATTAGAACCATGAAATTACATTTGAGCTCTTAGAGTTCTCTGGTATAATTAATTGTTTCTAATAATCATTTAATAGATAATTTTAGGGTTGCTGTGGGGCAATGTACTGCAACTGTGTAAAGTCAAGGATTTCCAGTTACTTTGTCATTATTTATTACACTTTTAAAAGTTAATACCTTTAGGATAGACTCTCTGAAATTACACAAAAGTTTTTTTGAATATACACAGCATATATATATATATATATAATGAAGATAGACTGAAAAACTATAAAGACACTGGGAATTTTAAAGCTTATTTTACTTTATATGTACAGGAATGGTGATTAAGAAACATTAAAATATACCTAAAATACTAATTTCCCAAGTAGAAATGGGATAATGTCTTTTCCCTCTAATATCTAACCACAAAAACCAAATGCAGACACTTTCAAATATAGCTAATATAAACTCTTACTACCCTACTAATTGTATCAAGTTCTTACAGGCTTTTGACAAGACTATTACCTTATCAAAACCTGTTATATAAGTAGCTGACCTAAAAAGACTCCTGTTTCTCAGTGGGGACACATACGATTTGTAAATAGATGAAAATTAATAGATGTTAGATTTTTAACTCCAATGAACCTATCCCAGAGAAATGTTCTCTAATATATGCACCATTTTGTTCTAGGTCTGTGGATGTTGTAGACATTTACTTAGATTCCAGCTGAGGAATTTTTAGGATGCTGAGAGTGATTTAGAATTTTCATATTACATGGCCTATATACTAGAAGTACTACCACATAACTGAAAGAGCCAAAACTAATGCAACTTTTCATTGCAATATTGCACAGTTTACAGTTTTATATGAGGCACAGAAAAAATATAACTATAGTTAATTCCTAGGTAAAATAATTATTCTTCCAACCCTTTATCAGTCTCCTATGATAATTGCAAAATCATTACTATATTTGTATCAACGGATAATATTTTCTGAAAAACAAGGGATACAGGGGCTTTTGTGTTTTAGTTTTTCTGCAAAGGATTTAATTCAGTTACTATTCATGTAAACACAAAATACCTAAAAGAATAATAGGGAATTATAGGAGCATTAGAGGAAAAGAAAAGACACAAACATTTTATGCTACCAGAAGTCATCTCCTACATAATAATATAAAAGCATTATAAAGGATAATCACCTTGTTAGTACATTAGAGAGTATGAAAACCATTTACAAAGATAAGAAAAATCACTACAAAACCACCTTTTGCTATAATCAATTAAAAATACATAGTATGCTACCTGAATATTACTGCTAACTACTTCCCATCCTTTAAAAGCCTTTTTATTGAGTTCACATTAAAGTCAATTAAGAAAATATGAAATTGTGTAGATCTTGCAGCTGGTACATAAAGGACAAAAATGTGGTTTGGGAAAAATTAGTAACTCTAAACCCATTACAGTTACACAAGAAGTACTAAATATGTAATTGTGTGTATTGGAACTTTTAGCAGTCACTGAAATTTCAAGGCCACAAACATTCAGTATGGGAAGCATTGTTCCTCTCATTGTTTCATTGTTTTAAATGCTTGCTTTCACTATCTTCAGTTGTACAAAAAAGGATGAAACTTCACACCTAAGGTTGAAGAAAATTTTTTTTAAATCCCCAAAGCATCTAGCTTTATAACACCACATTTTAAATTTAAAATTAGTGTTCTCAGCTTCCATTCTTTGAACTAAAATCTGTTATCTGTTCAAATTGACCAATTATAAATGAAAAGCAACATATTTTTAAAAAGAAGAATCACAATTTTTTTAAAAAATTGGATAGAATGATTCTGCTATTTCAAACAACGATACTACAGACAGGTGCATTTTATCAGCCTGGAAATTATTTAATTTTTATCTACAGTAAACCTATCAGATTTGATTACAGATAAAAGACTCAATGTTTCTTTTTGTACAGACATTTTATGCTGGTGATATTCTTTGGAATTCTTTGGAAAATACACTCACTGTTGATAAACCCTCGAAACTGTGAGTGTGTAAGGATAGATTTTAGAAGATACAGAAGTGATTTCATATGATGATTAACCTTAATCTGTGATTTCCTGCTATAAGAGCTGTTCCAACCTGAATTCTCTTGTGCAGGATCTAGCCACCTCCCAATTTTCCAATGGGGTCTGTGGATCAGATCAACTCTGTGATCAGAAGAAAAAATAACTTTCATGGAACTCTTGGGTTGTTGGTTGGCTTTTCCTTTTGAAGGGGAGGGAGACTTACTATTCAATTACATGAGATACAGCTCAGGGTGTGGGGGTTTGGATTTTGAAAAATTATCGGTTTCTGTAGCAAACTGAAGTGCAGATCAGCTGTGATATGAAGTTACAAGTCATATGAGACTCTACACCATCATGTAATTACACTTGTATTTCACAGATGATCCAACAATGCACCTTAAAATTTAAGTTCTATTAATCTATTAATTTCTGTCCATGGAGAAGAGTAAAATGCAAGGAATCTGTTTCTTAAGCCAATTCTTTAAACCCAGACTGTCTGCTCCTTGGTTAAACTAAACAGTGATTTGTTAGAGAGGCAGAAGAAAAACAGGCAAAATTTTTAGCAAGTCACAACCTAGAAACAAAATACTTACTATAAAGGTTATAGCCTGATTAAGATTGTCGCACAATTTTATGATTGCTCCATACAAATCAAACATGGTTAATTTTATTTCCAACTTGTAAATTGAAAATTAATACCAGAGATGGTTCTCAGATATTTATGCCCACAATTTTTAGTTTGAATTTGCATAAAAACAATGAAGCATTTACTTTCAATATTATGAACTGGTAAAAGGCAAAATATACAGAAAAGCTGTTCATGGTTCATTGGGAAACCCCATAAATAATAAAAACTTAGAAACTTACCTACATTTTCAAATTAAATATGTCTTTTCCAAAAAATGAAATTTATCTATCAGAATTTAATACTCTTTGAAACATGGAGGAAGGATTTGCATTTTCTGGAAAAGATTAAATTTCTAAAAGATATAGCACACAATTATCTATTTCCCACTAAACACCATAGTGTTACCTCGGTTCAGAGCCTCTCAGAAATTTAGTCAGTACAACTCCAAATTTTGGAAGATTGGGAAAGGTAATCTGATTAAAAATGACAAACTGCATATCAGAATAGATTGCTTCATTCCTTTTAATCTGATTTCTGACAGTCAAAATGAAAAATCTGCAGATGTTACGAAACTAGACCACAAATAACATAACACATCCTTCATTAATCCACCTTACCTGAAGTGTTATAGGTCAGTGTTTCTTTGCTTGCCTGTGATTAATATCTTTATGTACCTCCCCAAGGAAAATGCTACATAAATACAACTACAAAAAACCCTTCCTTTAAATCAAATATGGTCAGTCAGTTCATGTACACTCATCTTCCCTAAAAGCAAATACCTTATCACAACAGTGCCACTCAATGCTTAATAAAACACCAAGTACATCAAACACCAGACATCATGAGAACTGTGCTCCAAATTAATTCTGACTGCCTAAGGGGGGGGTTTCAATTACTTGTTCCACCATCTTCCACAGCAGCATAACTTTTTTATAAATTAAAAGAATTGATTAATTATGAAACCAAATTGATAATAAAGGTTGGTAAATTGTTCCTTGCTTTAGCTTCCATTAATCTAGTTAAATTAATAGTTTTATAATTTACCACCAAGTTCTGTAGGGCAGCAACACAACCCTCTATTTGGTCTCTATAGTAGTGTGATACCTTTGATATACGTAAAGATAGTGGACTTGTGCATCACAGAAGGACGCAGAGGTCCCTGAGCAAAATGCTATCTGAACTGCTAAACCCACACCTAGTCGCCTACGAAGGCATGTGGTCAATTTCACTTGAAGGTATTACTTCAATACTATCCCAAACGAATCAAGTTACATAGCTCAGATATGAGATGTCTTTCTGCCAGCTACTCCAATGAGAGGCACATTTCCCTGCCTTTCCAATTCTACATTTAGCAGAGGGAAGACCTAATCTGACTCAGAAGATGAAATGTGTCCTAGGTGTCTGCAGATATATTGCTATAGATGCCTAGCTCATAGTATAAGATCAGAATAGGTTTTAGGGCCACATAGATAGGCTGGATAAAATTCTGCATCTCAGAACTAAACATGAGCACTCTGAGCCTGTGTCTCTGGACTTAGCTAAGACAAAACAATGAGTGCAAACAAAATCCTGCACCAGTGTACTTTGTGTCCACTTCCAGTTAGCACCAGTCCTTGAACCTTCTCAAAAAATGAAGCTTGCTCCTGCTTCCTTCACAGCCTGCCAGAATATAATGGAGAATGCTGCTACCTGATAAAACCAAAGCCACCTGAGAAAGATCAAGATGTTAGAGTTGGTATGACAATCACAGTGTTTGTAAGCTTTATCTCACTAGTAATTGCTAAGAGAGTCTTAATTTCCCTCAAAGTTTCATGTAGGGTTCTTATTTTTATTTTGAACCTAGAATTGAATATAGCACGTTTAGTTTTTCCTAGATAAATGATAATAAAAAAGATAATGCAACCTAAATAATATGCCCCTAATTAATAGCAGAAAATAAATAGAACTATAATTCAACATGCAAATTTTTCTTCTGCCTATGTAACATGTAGTTACACAGTAGTTACATGCAGTTAAAACCAAAGTTGATTAAAAACAGAAAGAGGAGATAGACTCATCATCCCTTCTCTGAGTTCCAAACCCTCCAAGTAAGTCTTAATAACAACACTGATTAGATGCAAAATCAGAAGTCATGAAGGTAAAAAATTCAAATGCCCAGGTCCAACCAAATATTGTGATCAGTTTAAGAAACAAAGTGTGACAGAGAGATGCAATTAATATAAGTTGAGCCTCTGCAAACAAGACCCATAAAGTATCAGCTAGCATAAAGTGCAAAAGTATTATCATTAATACAGAAATAAAACCAAAATAACTTTGGGGTATTTATTTTGTTTTTGCAGAAGTTAAGATGAGTTTTTATAGAAATGTAATGCACTTTCATTTGTCCTATGTTAACCTGGTAAGTAAAAGAAATACATTCAGGTATTCGAAATTACAGACACTAGTTCATAAATAAGGATGCTAACTTCTTTCTTTTAATCTAAAAACTGATCATTGAAAAGAGGGAAAGGAAGAATAAATTTTTTTTAAAAATTATTATTATTATTATTACTATTATTATTATTATCATTATAATATTCAACTTGCTTTCAGGCTATGTCACTTCCCTTTTCTGTAAAATTTTGCTTTCTTAGTTCAATAGTGTAAGAAATAAATTTTAAAAAGCATCTCTAAGGCCAATCAAGTATAGATTGTTTCACTTCATGGACTTTTTCCATCAAAAAGGAACTTGAATTTCATTGTTGAGCAAGGTGAAATATTTTTAGAGCCTATTCATTTTTCACTGATGGCAACTAGAAAAGGCTTACTGTTTATAAAATGGCAGTTCCACCATAGTAGAATAACTGCACTCATAACTGGAAAAACACATTTTATTCCCATGCCTACCCATAACACTTCTGCTCTTTTTCCTCTTTTATAAAGCAAAACCAAGATACAGTAATCAAGCAGTCTACAGTGATAGAAACACTGGTATTTGATTTACAATTTTTTATTTCGTTCCGGTTTGGTTTTGCATAAGATAAAATAGATAAACAAATTAGTTTTTTAACAAATGAACATTCATGGCTAACCAGAAGATTAAAATATCTTCCATTATTTTTTGATTAATTTAAAATGTGCCAAAATGCTTTAAAAACAAACCAAACCCTTCAAGGAACTACCTCACCTTACTGCAAACCTTGCAGATACATTGATCAGAGATGATGATAAGGAAAATTCTGCTTATTTCACAGTTTGCTGTTTGGAAAGATAGACACTCTCCCTGCTTAGTACCTACTTCTCAAAATAGAGTGGTCTAAAAGGTTAAATTCATAAGTCCTTTCAAAATCAAGCCATATCTCACTTGCCAATACAGGATTGGGAAACTAAAGAATTAAATGAGTCAGACTCAGCTATTAAAGCAGTCAAGGCAGAGAAGAATTTATATTGGAAAAATAATGTCCATTTAGCCTGCATAGAGCTATGTAGCCCCACTGTTTTCCTATTATATTTACAGAGTGTATTGGAGTTAAAATTCTTTTTCAGCTGCAATTCTGTATTGGATTACAAAGCCATAAAAAATATTCTACCCAGATGCTAGAATTGTTCAAATAGTAGAAAAAAAATAGTCTGCCAATGTTTAAGGTGTTGCTATCATACTTGAAGTATTTAAAAAACAAACAAAAAAACCCCAATAAAACAAAAACAAAACCACAAAAACTCAAACAAACAAAAACCCAAACAAACAAACAAAGCCAAAACAAAACAAAAAAACCCCCAAACCTTTCTTACTATTTGAATTAGGTTTTTTTAACGAGAACACTACTTTTTCTTTTTTTGGGAGAGGAATATTTGTTTCTCTTGCATCAAGATGCAAATTCAATAACCTTATGACTTTTGATCCAAAATAAAGCAATAAAATTGGAATGTTGCTGTCACCATTTCCAATCTCCAACTGATTCATTTCAATTTTACATTAGGTAGGATGACCTATGAGATAATAAATGCAATCCAAGGGCCTGATTGCACAGCAAGATTGACGAGATGTAAAATTTAAGATGCACTATAAACTGAACTTCAATATTCACATGAACATAAATTAACTTCAGGGGTCCTTGTTTTCTACAACAAGTATGTTGCTTTTCATATCCCCTAATATGATTACATTTAAAATGCAGACAGGAGCTATTATTTATGACAGCTCTGGAGATTTCAAAATTTTCACTGTGAGCACAACTGATAAAAATTCTCCTAATCTCTAGAACATTTTCAGGAGTACAGTAACGTCTCCCTATGGATGGTTGACCCTGACTGGATAATGAAAGTTTCACTGGCCAACATAAAGTGAGGGAGAGATCACACACCAATTACTGTCATGGGCAAAACAGACTTAACCTGGGGACAAATTAACTGAATTCAATACTAATCAGACAAGAGTAAGATAAATGAGAAATAAAACCAAATATTAAAAACTCCTTTACTCCAAGGGGCTTAACTTCACTGACAATATTCTCTATATTCTCCCTCCCCAGAAGAGCAGAGGGACAGGGAATGGGGGCTGCAGTCAGTTTGTGGTCACTAACGCTGTCAATCCAGCTTCTTTCCTTAGTGGAAACACAGGGGAGCCAGTGCACCATGACTGCTTGGAAACTATTGAAGCAATGTACTTAAGTCACCTGGAACTGAAGGATACTCCTTTGGAAAATGCAGAGAACTGGTTCACAGATGGAAGCAGCTATGTCCTGAATGGCAGAAGGCATGCAGGATATGCTGTCACCACCTGCCACGAGGTAACAGTCAGAGCCATTGCCCATAAATACCTCTGCACAAAAGGCGGAAATAATCGCCTTGACCCGAGCCTTGGAATTGGCCCAAGGTAGGAATGTGAACATATATACGGATTCAAAGTATGCCTTTGCAGTTGTGCATGCCCATGGAGCAATCTGGAAAGACACAGGACTACTGAACACCCAAGGGAAAAACATTAGACATGCAGAAGAAATTCTGAAGTTGTTAGAGGCAGTACAGCTTCCAAAGAAAACAGCAATCGTGCACATCAGAGCACATCAAAAAGCAAATTTGGAATTAGAAAAAGGAAATGAGCAGGAGGACAGAGAGGCAAAAGAAGCAGCCAGGAGAGAGGTAAAAATGGAAGGAGCTTTAGTTCCAGATGGAAAAATTTCCTTTGAAGTTAAGCCAAATTATAAAAAAGGGGATCTGAAGTTAATCACAGATCTGGAAGGGATATATAATGAAGAGGGGTGGGCCTACATTCCAGAAGGAAAGGTATTCATACCTAGCCATCTAATATGGTCTGTAGTAAGGGAGGAGCATAGGAAGAGGCACTGGGGAGCAGAGGCCCTGTATAAACACTTGATTCAGGACATTTGAGCTAGGAATTTATATGCTACTTTAAGACAGGTAACCTGACAGTGTGATCTCTGCCTCCAGGCTAATCCCAAAACCACTCCAAAACCAGAAATGGGTCAAACTCGGAGAAGGAATGGACCTGGCCAACAGTGGCAAACTGATTTTTTTGAAACTCCCAACATGTTCTCTTTTCTACTCCTCCCTCCTTAGAGGGAAAACTCTTCTCACTCTTCCCCTCCCACAGAAAACAGTCTACCATGAACTGCTCCAACATGAGTCCTTCCCGTGGGATGCAGTTCCTCATGAACTGCTCCAGCATCAGTCTCTTCCAAAGGGTGCAGTCCTTCAGGAACAGACTGCTCCAGCATGGGTCCCACATGGGGTTAATTGTGTCTCGTGACAAACCATACAATAACAAAGCAAACAACAATTTGCAACAATGAATTCACTTTACACTAATCTGTAGGCTGAATAAGTTGATGTTTCTGCAATGAATTTTAGCAAAACCAAAATCCAAATATTTGGGGTTTAAAGCTGACTTGTTTCCATACTTGTGAAAAAGCACTACTTTACAAAAATATAAATTATAAATTCCTCTTTATAGAAAAAAAAGTATGTTGTGAAAAGTATATATATAAAGTTTGAAAACATAATAATGGATGATTTTTTAATTATTATTTTAAAAGTATGTTTAACACACACACACAAAAAGGAAAAGTATACATGTAGCAACTGAATAGAGAAGAATTAAATACAGTTTACAAATCTATATATGTGATTCCTATGTATAGCACATATTATCTATTCATATAGTATATTTATATCTAAAT
>VWZS01005933.1:992062-1027441 GCA_013397075.1 Rhabdornis inornatus
ATAATTATTTGTAAGATATATACAGGCACCAAAGTCCCTTAGAAGTTGAAGTTCTGACAGAATCTAAAAGTAACAGGAAAAACCAATATTAGAAAAGTACAGAAAAATATTTTTAAATTAATCTTTTGAAATAGTGTATTAGTAGTTGACATGATACCTGTATTTGCAATCACCCTCTGGTCCTTGGAATTGTGACTATAATTTTAAAAGTTATCTGTATGGAAATGATGACTCCAGCCTATTTCTTAACACTGCCATGCAACTTAAAACAGGATAATGATCAACAGTCATATCTAAAAAAATCCTACTTTTCCTAAAATTTTAATCGGCTGCCTAGTGTTAGACTCATTAGTACAGTTTAGCCATGATTAGGTTTCTCAAACACAGACCTCTAGTAAATCAAAGTACATTTGCTCCATCAACACTCTTTAATAGAATCAATCCTTTTAGGTAGATTAAAGCAAGTGCTGCTATGCGTACCAGAGCAGCAATTACTGGTTTAGATCTGTAAGTAGTTAAAATTTGCTAGTTAGAGACCACCATGAACTCTCTTTGCAAGATTTTTTCTATACTTCTCTAGCCCTAAGATAAAGTAATACTACTTCTTTAGTGTTACAGAAGTGATCTACCTCATTATTTTAATTGTTTTCAACTTCTACAATACATCTATACAGTTGAACTGGATGATTGCATGCAGTGGATAATAAAACAACTCATGGTCACATTAGCCTGGAGTGTTCTAACACACTGCAGTATACTTCAAAGCATTATATTCAAATTTCTAAATAATCATTACAGAATTTCTGAATAATTCAGCCATTCAAAAATTCCCAAATGAAGTTTTCCACGTCAGAGACTCACATTTTCTAAAGTATCCCAAGACATGATATTCCGTGTGCATGCCCTGAAAGAGACATCTGAATAGTCACTGTGCTAATAGAAACAAAAATGAAACCTTACCTGAGATAACTCATTAGTATCCACAAGTCCATTGTTGTCTGAATCAAAATAATTGAACATTTGATCTATAAGAAGTTTCTTTAATGCCATTTTCTCACCAACAGATTTATCTTTTGATTCTGCAACGTATCTCTGGTTTTGTAGATCCAGTAACATATTTTTCACTTCAGTGTATTCAGCAGGTTTGCATTTATCCCCTGAAAAGAAAATACACAAAGCAAGATTACTTGTAACTTGATTTCCTATTAAAAGTTTAAAGGTAATCTAAAAAAAAACAACAACAAAAACTGAAAAAGCAAAGAGTATTAACTTCTTATAGCACTACAAACAGAATTCTTCTAAAGGATGAGAAATTAATTCTGTAGTAGTTTGATCCACAATATTTCCTTGTCTGGACTTCAAGTTAAGACAAACTGCAGTTTTAAATAGTTTCTTAGACAAGCTTTTCTGTTTATAGAAACTAAGGAAACTTATCAGTTTCCAAGCCTGTGTTTTTTTATTTATCATTCTGGAAAAGTGCATCTGAATCAGATTTATTAAAGTTTTATCTTTGGTAAAACTTTTCATATAAATGTAGAAATGTCATATATGCAAAAACACCTGCAAATATGATACAAAAATATATGCTATATATTTCATAATAACATTTGACTTCAGAAAGCAGAAAATACTCCTGAGTGCTCATAAGCTACCTCTACCTTTTCATTTATTGGACATAGCAAGCTTATTCAAACAAGAAAAGGTGGGATTGCCAAAGGAAGACAAAGGATCTTTGACAAGATCTGATTTACTTTTTTCATTATCAAGTCTTCTATATAGTGGANTGATTTTTTAATTATTATTTTAAAAGTATGTTTAACACACACACACAAAAAGGAAAAGTATACATGTAGCAACTGAATAGAGAAGAATTAAATACAGTTTACAAATCTATATATGTGATTCCTATGTATAGCACATATTATCTATTCATATAGTATATTTATATCTAAATAATTATTTGTAAGATATATACAGGCACCAAAGTCCCTTAGAAGTTGAAGTTCTGACAGAATCTAAAAGTAACAGGAAAAACCAATATTAGAAAAGTACAGAAAAATATTTTTAAATTAATCTTTTGAAATAGTGTATTAGTAGTTGACATGATACCTGTATTTGCAATCACCCTCTGGTCCTTGGAATTGTGACTATAATTTTAAAAGTTATCTGTATGGAAATGATGACTCCAGCCTATTTCTTAACACTGCCATGCAACTTAAAACAGGATAATGATCAACAGTCATATCTAAAAAAATCCTACTTTTCCTAAAATTTTAATCGGCTGCCTAGTGTTAGACTCATTAGTACAGTTTAGCCATGATTAGGTTTCTCAAACACAGACCTCTAGTAAATCAAAGTACATTTGCTCCATCAACACTCTTTAATAGAATCAATCCTTTTAGGTAGATTAAAGCAAGTGCTGCTATGCGTACCAGAGCAGCAATTACTGGTTTAGATCTGTAAGTAGTTAAAATTTGCTAGTTAGAGACCACCATGAACTCTCTTTGCAAGATTTTTTCTATACTTCTCTAGCCCTAAGATAAAGTAATACTACTTCTTTAGTGTTACAGAAGTGATCTACCTCATTATTTTAATTGTTTTCAACTTCTACAATACATCTATACAGTTGAACTGGATGATTGCATGCAGTGGATAATAAAACAACTCATGGTCACATTAGCCTGGAGTGTTCTAACACACTGCAGTATACTTCAAAGCATTATATTCAAATTTCTAAATAATCATTACAGAATTTCTGAATAATTCAGCCATTCAAAAATTCCCAAATGAAGTTTTCCACGTCAGAGACTCACATTTTCTAAAGTATCCCAAGACATGATATTCCGTGTGCATGCCCTGAAAGAGACATCTGAATAGTCACTGTGCTAATAGAAACAAAAATGAAACCTTACCTGAGATAACTCATTAGTATCCACAAGTCCATTGTTGTCTGAATCAAAATAATTGAACATTTGATCTATAAGAAGTTTCTTTAATGCCATTTTCTCACCAACAGATTTATCTTTTGATTCTGCAACGTATCTCTGGTTTTGTAGATCCAGTAACATATTTTTCACTTCAGTGTATTCAGCAGGTTTGCATTTATCCCCTGAAAAGAAAATACACAAAGCAAGATTACTTGTAACTTGATTTCCTATTAAAAGTTTAAAGGTAATCTAAAAAAAAACAACAACAAAAACTGAAAAAGCAAAGAGTATTAACTTCTTATAGCACTACAAACAGAATTCTTCTAAAGGATGAGAAATTAATTCTGTAGTAGTTTGATCCACAATATTTCCTTGTCTGGACTTCAAGTTAAGACAAACTGCAGTTTTAAATAGTTTCTTAGACAAGCTTTTCTGTTTATAGAAACTAAGGAAACTTATCAGTTTCCAAGCCTGTGTTTTTTTATTTATCATTCTGGAAAAGTGCATCTGAATCAGATTTATTAAAGTTTTATCTTTGGTAAAACTTTTCATATAAATGTAGAAATGTCATATATGCAAAAACACCTGCAAATATGATACAAAAATATATGCTATATATTTCATAATAACATTTGACTTCAGAAAGCAGAAAATACTCCTGAGTGCTCATAAGCTACCTCTACCTTTTCATTTATTGGACATAGCAAGCTTATTCAAACAAGAAAAGGTGGGATTGCCAAAGGAAGACAAAGGATCTTTGACAAGATCTGATTTACTTTTTTCATTATCAAGTCTTCTATATAGTGGAAAATTTTACAGAAATGTCCTACATGCATACAGTGATTACAGTCAGTACTTATTTTAAACCAAGGCACAAAATAATGTATGCCTGGTGTTCTCTTATGTAAGTTGTTGCATATTTTAAATTGGATACAGAAACAGTTTAAAAGGGGCTGTTTTGGAGGTTTTTTTATTAAGACAATCTTAGGATTTTGAAAGGGTTTTTTATAAGATGAAACATGCAAATGTGTGCCAGCATAATACCATGTATTTGTTGCAGATGTATATTTGCAGTTAGCCAATACTTAACTTCAAGTAGTGAATTCAAGACTAGAGCAATATACTTATTAGCAAAGAAAGCTATTTTGCAATCTTCTTTTTAGTCACTCTTCTGAAGATAAAAGGATTTATGAGAAACAAGTATTTACCTCATGGAAACTGTGTAGGCAGTTTTGTTTTGCAAGCGGATCTTTTAAGAAACATCTAATTTACATGTATGGGACTGGAATTCATTATTTCAGTATATTTAATGATATATGGATCTTTATGGTGACACTGTGAACATCCTCATAGCCATTACAAAAGACAGAGAGAGAAAAGTTCCTAAATGCTTCCCACTATCCTAGAAAGACTCAGATCTAAAAGAGAAGGATTTATGATAGAAATTAAATCATGGGGAAAAAAATGGTTTTTGGAATCACAACCACTCTAGTCTTTTTGCTTTGGTTTTTCTAAAAGCCACCAACTGTTATGTAGCTATTTAAGTAACAGAAATAGACAAACACAAGTCGTATTTAACTGACAGCCTAAGCTATGCATAATATTTGCATATTTGTCCTCATCTGCCAGGGGCATGAAGATTGAGGCCATACAATTTGTAAGAGTTGAGTTCTGCGTGACTGCTTTTCAGGGGTCTAATGCAGAAATACTCAGTAGGGAAACATGTTTATTCCTCAGGCATTCTGAAGCTGCAGTGAGCAAATCTTGCCATTTGAATGGATGCAGGCTCCAGGTGGTGGGGAGGGAAAAGAGCACTTAACTTGAACATACTCTAATTCACTTGGGTGAACTCCAGGAGACTTGGCCAGAAAACAGGTATCATCTTTGTCTCCCCTAGATAACTTTTCTGGCTGTGGTGTCCTCGAAAAGACAGTCTGGCTTCACTCTGCTGCAGGTGATGATAACACCATTTTGCCTACACTCGTGGCAGGGCTGGGACGGCAGGAACGACAATACAAATCCTATTTGATAGTGTACTGCTCAGAGCTAGCTACCACATTCAGATTTTAGCCCCTCTAAATGATCAGTCTCATTCTGCAAGTTTAAAACTGCAAAGAGCATTTCTTTAGAGATACAGAACATAGTAAAAGAGTTAGTTTTCTTAATAATATCTCTTAAATCATGGATTTGTCACAACAGCATTGACAAGTTGCCTCATGTCTGAGTTTAAAAAAGAAACTCACACTGACAATTGTTTTCCTTGAAGCACAAAACCATGTCTTTCACTTTAATTATTGATCAAGAATTGAAAAGAGATTCTCATCTCTACAAAGGCAATAATGATGCTAATGTTCATTTGAATACTGAAGATCATTTAATTATAAATTCTGGACAACTTTTGCACAAATTGCACAAATATTTCCATTAGTGATTTTACAAGCCATGTAAATTTAGAGTAAAACCAACTAAATTTATGTATCACATGGTCATGAAAAACATTGCAATAATTAGTTGCCTTTCCTACTTTTAACTCAAAATAGAATTTATGGGAAAAAGTTGTAAAGGAAGTTTGATTGCAGTCCAGGAAAGACATTTTAATGTACTTTAGATATTAACTTTACATCTAAAACTTAAGGAAAAATGCTAATGTATCCTGTCACAACACCTGTTCAGAGAGAGCAGAATTCAGAAAACATCCCTTCCATGACATTTCTTTCTTTGTACACTTCTCCTTCCATAACACAAACTTCTGTAGCTAGTATAATAGTCATATAAGCGCAGTTAAATATTGTGTGTTTATAAAGTACTTATATACTTTCCCAGAAGAGAAAAATATTTGTATCATTTTTTAATATAAAACATAAATGCTGTCTAATACAAAATAATCTGAGAGATTGCTACTGCCACAAGTTTGGGTACTTCCTGTACAAAAACTTCATTCACAAATAAAGCAAAGTAATCTTGTTAGAACTACTATATTATTTATATTTTGATCTAACAACTACTTTCTAAATATTACTATGAACTTTAACAATGCACTTTAAGCCAGGGAGAGATGAACCTTCAGTTTATAATCTTAGCTAATTACAGTTGTGGTAAACCAGGTTTCCATGGCTATATTACAACAAAACCTTTTCATTTTATACATAATTGAAAGTAGTCTTTACACCAACATCTGGAATTCAAGGACAAACATGATAGATGGATGTTACTGACAGATAAGGGAATCACAAGGAAACAATGAGAGACTCCAAATGAACACAGGGCACAATTTCCTTAACAAAATGCTGTCTTATCTCATTGTCATGACTGCCTTTTACTGCAGTATTTCAGGAAATGTGAAGCTGATGTTTAAATTACAAGAACGAGGCTCTGTTTACAGGAGACCTCCCCCAGGCTGGAGTAGCAACACAGAGAAAAACTCAATTGCTTTATTTATATTGTAATTTAGTAAGAATTAGTAATGAAATAGTTGTCTCAATTACAGACAAATGGTAAATGAGGATTAAGTATGTCAACCTTTATAGTGAGGAAAAGTAATTTATGCTTAACAAATTTGAGAAAGACTGGGAATATACAATTATATTACTTCCAAAAAGGCCTACTAAATTCTATACAATTAGCTACATACATGAAAGGGTAACCTACATGTACATAATTTAATAACTTAATTCAATTTTCTAGTACTTTTTTCTTTCATTTCTAAACTAGAATTCCTACAAGAATAAGTAGCTATTTTCTCAAAAATTCCTAGAAAGTAATAAGAGAACATGAAAACACAAAATTTGCTTTTCTGTTCGTTTCATTCATGGAAAGGACCAGTTCTACTACACAACAGTTTTTTTCAAAACAAACAAGCAAACAAACAAACAAACAAAAAACGAAACCAACCAAAAAAAAAACCTAAATAAAAAACTATGATTTATTGCACAAGTTTTCTGACATTGTCTATGCAATCACAGAAGGTGTGCAGAAACCTAAAAGTGACAAAACAAACACAATGTAATCTAAGTCCAGGTCTCCAGTTCTGTATCTTGCACTTCCTGAAGTAGTGATATTCTTAGAGTTTACTTCATTCAAACTCAAAAATAGTACAAAAATTGAAACATTCGCTCTTTCCTTCCATTCAATGCAACCGTTTTGTAGCTGTATCTCTGTTACCTAGGAAACAGCTGAAAGTTTGATTTTGAGTGCTACTGTCCTTCTAGACAGTATTGAATACTGGTATCTACCAAAAAAAAAAAAAGAAAAAAAAGTAATGTTTGACTTCCTTAGGTCTTCCTTAATTTGTAAGAGAAAAAATATCACAAAATTAACTAATTATTTATGAAAACATGGGAAAGGAGCATGCACCTTCTTAAAACCTGCAGAAAAATATTAAAGAATCAGCTAAGATAATAGTTTAGGGAACAGTCCTTACATCCAAAATCAGATATCAAATTCATGTATTTTGTAGTTTTTAGAAAAACACTAATACACACAAAGAAGAATAGAACGCACATATTTAAAAACACAATAAAGCAAATAATTTGATTTCTCAGTTCTTTCACCACATTCATGTTTAATACTTTAGCATTTCTTTGCCTGAGCTACTGCATTTAGCAGGAGCAGCCCTTATGTCAGAAAGCTAATATTCACAGCATGTCTATCCCCCACAAAAGTCATCAGCTGCTGAGACGCAATCTGATTCTGAGCTATCAATGATTATACACTGAGTTTTATCTCTATCTATTGATAGATTTTTAGCTATGTCTATATAGCATAAAATGGTTTCTATATCATTATTTTTAGATTTAAATAACTTTGAATCTTTCAGACATGGCAACTAGTTTTCAGTGAAGCATATCCCATATAAACAGCTTTAAATAGTCCAAACCTGATATATATACATAAAGCAGATTCTAGGAAATTGGATAGACCTGATAAGCATCAACTTCTAACTGACCTTCCACATTCTGAACATATTCAGAATAATCTAAATAGCCAAAACAATTCACTGCAAAATCACAAATTATATCACATGGAGCAAACATGAGAAATTAATCCAAGATAATATATCTATATACCTATATCTATATATATATCTATAAAACACACGTATAGAAACTAATACAGATATGCACACACACACATTCATATGCACATACACACACCTGACATCTGATATCAATTCAATTTCAAACATAAGGGGTAACTTGAATGTCTTCATCCATTTAGTATTTCTCAACATCTGTCTATAGATAAAGCATGAAAGTTGTAATCTTACTTGTAGCCCTAACAAATAAAGGGGCACTTTACCTGAAAGAAACTTCAAGTTCAGATATCATTTCACAATATCTAATTTTTCAATATAAAACTCATATCTTCCAAATCTAGAGGTCAAAAGTTTCAACCCTTATTCTTTGGTCTCCTCACTGAAGCTCTGGAACTAGAAGAGAAACAATCTCACCTCTACATAGAACTAAATTTTGACCTATGGCCCAGAGTTTGAGTTGGGTGGAAAGCTTTACACTCAAAAGAAAATAATCAGGGATCCACATCAAAGCTTTTCTCTGTTGAAACTATTTTTCAAATAAAAGGTGAGAATTTTTTAACATTTTTAAAAACATGAGATTTCAGGCCTGCAAATTTTGGCCCAACAGCTGCTCAGCTTTACACATTCAGAGTGACTAAACAAAAAAGAAAAGAAAAAAAAACATTTTGAGTCTGTGTTTGGCTTCTGGGTTTTTTGGTGGGGGGGCTGGGTAATTTACGCAGCACTGAATCAGCAGATGTGCTGCTTTACATCTTATTGTGTCACATCCATACTTTCTAACGACATATATAATTATCTAAATCTAAATTCGGCATTACTGTCAAAGTCAAGATACTCAGGTGTTAACGACTTCAATTACTCAGTTCTGTTGTGCAAATAGGTCTAGAGAGCTACAAAATTTTTTAAGAATTTTCAACAGTGCTCTCAATTGTTACGGGATATACATATAAAGATATCTCCCACATAAACAAACCATGCAATTACCCAGAGACAGGCACACAAATACAATATTTTAAAGTTATATTTGTCATTGTCCTTGAAAAATACTTCTAATTGATTACTATAGCTGGTATATGAAATAGAAATTAATCTAGATTTCAAAACCTTATTTGTACTTTGTAAATAAGGAATAATGCTGTCCTTTCCTCAGATATCACCAGTTAAAATGTTCTTAACCATTTCAATTTTTCAAAACTAAAAATCATAAAAAAGTAATAAAATCATAAAAAATAATAATTTCATTATTATTATAAGTCCAGACTTATCTAGAGACACATATAAACAGCTTTTAAGCACCTAAACAATCAATAGTTCTGATATACTATTCAGATCTTCCTTAGAGAAGTGCCATTTAAAGTTAAGTAACAGTAGAAGCTGTAATAAATTTACATTAAGATTAACAAAAAACGTAACTGAAAATCAGTTACAAAAAGTACTGAAATTAGCTTTTGAGGTAGTGATCTGTGTTGTTCTTCTGGTTGTTAATGCAGAGTAGTTGTTGTATCACAGATCTCTTGACGGAAGAAAATAGGTCATATAAACTTTCACCTTCAAGATGACATTTGAAAGCTATGGCAGGTTGACAGTAATGAGCAAAACATCATTTTCCACAGCTGAGAAAGCAGTGAATGTTGGGGTTGTGTGGACAGCATGTTAGCATCACAAACACTGTAAGCAGTGCTAGTCTGTAACTGGAAAATGCGGGACTCTTCTACAGGACTGACCCTGTTGTGAAACAACTCAAATCCACACTGCTTTCATACAGTGGTGTCACTCCTCAGAACTTCTCATGTCTTTCATGCTTACTTTGAGGTATTATACCGTGGCAAAGAAGAGATGAAAATGGGTGCATTTTACAAATGAAGGGATTTGTTTTTTTTCTTGTATCCATCTCAAGCTTTTAGATCAGTTTTTCTATTTGTTTCATACATCTTTAAAAAATTAACCTTCTGTTTTGTCAGTAAACATTAATGTATAATATTAACAAGATAACCTGGGCTTCATTGTCATTTAAAAAAAAAATGAGAGAGAAAAAGAGAAAAGCAGTGTCTCTCAAAGGAAGGCATTATTAAAAACGAAGGTTGAGACAGAAATTTAATGCAGCATTTTATTTTCCCCTGTAGTGGAGCTAATGCAACTATTGCTGCTGCTAGTCTTCCTCCCACAGGGCTTAAACAATTTTTGACTTGAAGTATCTAAAGTGATACTATAAAAGTTTTAAAAGGAAAAAAAAACCCAAACCAAAAAAAACCAAAAGCATTCCACATCCAACAATGAAACACTTATGGAATGTAAGCCTCACCAGAAAATCTATGCAGAATTCCACTTCTGCTTCTTGGGAAGTGTGTGTCAGAGGGCTCTCTCTTATTAGAAAACAAACAAAGAAACAAAAATTTACTGAAACAGATGAAATATTAAGTCACAATCTTCCTTTTCCCAAAAGCTTCCTAGAGACGTGGAGTACTAATAGGTTTATGAAGGTGAGGTATGAAGACTGGGCTAAGCCTAACTAAAACAGTACTAAAACGTTGGGGGAAAAATAGAAAAAAGAAGACAAAAAAAGTTCTGTTGCTCCATTTCTATTTCTTCTCCATCATCACCTATGCCCACTTTTTCCTTTGTTTCACCTTTAACACAGTTGGGTTTTGCTGCTAATTACAGAAGTTTTTACATTCAGTCTTTTGCTATAGGAAAAGGAGACTTAGTTTTACGTGTATGCATATATATACATAACCAAAAATTAACAATAATTTTGCATCACACACATTTGTGTCTGAATTTCTGCTCATAATCATACTTGAAGTTAGAATCGTGTAAGTCAATGCAAGAGAAAAGCTAGGCCTACATTGCCTGACTTGCATTTAGAGATGCAGTGTGAACCTTGCAAAGTTCTCAGATTATGCACAAAGTTTGACCAGTTATCCTTAAACAGTGCTTTGATCATTGTTTTCTTTCACAGTCACAGAAAAGGCTACCTAGAGAAAATAGATCAATATTTGAATTGAATACCCTTGAATTCCTATAAATATGTTTTAGTAGAGATATTTCTCGTCTATGGTTTGATGCAGAAAGGCATTAGGAAAAAATTAGACTCCAGCTTTTCACCAATTGCAATGAAATTCATAGCTTTGTTTTCTTACAGCTGAAGCTTTGTTTCTAAGTGCTTTGTTCAGCACTTAATCTTCAGCAGAAAATGTCCTTATTCACAGGGTTTAAGGATTTAAAAAGATATTTTATTTCTGTCTGGTTTCATATTAATTCTGTGTTTCTAGATATAATCCTTCCAATACTTAAAAAAGGGTTGTAAAGCATTGGAAAAGACAACCCAGAGAAGTGATGGAGTCACCATCCATAGAAGTGTTTGAAAAACATGTGGATATGACACCTGAAGACATAGTTGAATGGTGAACACAATGTTGGTGCTGGGTTAACAGCTGGGCTTAATGATTTTAAAGGTCTTTTCCAACCTTATCAATTATATTACTCAAATCAAAGCAATCTGAAGGTAATAAGAATCAAAAAAATTTTCCTAACATTTTAAGATCTGTTTTTCATGTCACCATGTTCCTTGATTGGAATAAAATGAAGGGGACGATAGTTTGGGTTTTTTAAAAATTTGTGCTAATTCTAATTTATTATAATCTTTTTGTTTTCTCACTGTGACTGATGGATAGTGTTTTTTTACTAACTATGACTTAGTTAATGCTGCCTTTCAGACCTAAAGATGACTGTTGCCTAGTCATAATTCAAGACCAGTTTCAGACATACCAAGATGTCTACAAGAAGAGTGCCAAGTCTGTCATTACAATTAACCTACCAAAACAAAGTTATATACAGACCAGATTTTGCATCTGAAGAGAACAAATCTAAATATGTTATTTCAGCATTAACTTAATTTTGCATATGGATTCTGATATCTGGCATTGTATACCCCAAACAGAGCTAACTTTCAAAGTAAGCATGCAATGAAATTAGGATCTAAATAGTTTGAATGATCCTGTAATCATATGTCTTTCTTTGAACAGTACTTTTTGTTTTGTTTTCAACATTTTTAAGCAGCATAAAGTCTCTTTAGGAGAAAAACAGATGAACTAAAAAAATCAAGGCATGCTCTTTACTAAAGGATAACACTGACTTGACCACTTGTAAAAGAAAAGACCATATAACAACTATTATCAAAATTTTTAGGTGTCAAAAACACTTCCCAGATCTGTATTGTTTCATGTCAGTAAAAAGTGGAAAGCTTTCATGAATTTTTTATTACTCTCACAATCAAAATATTTCTTATTTATGTTTGTGCTGCCCAGTTAATGATTTTTCTTGAGAACATATTAGGGAACACTGAGCCTGATGCTGAGATTGTGCAAACTTATCTTAGTGCTATGTAACACATACATTCCTGAACAGGTAGAGTTATTGTATTTTATATAAAGTCTCTGAAATAGGTGGTCTGGTTTACATACAGAAACATGACAGTGATCACAAGATAACAACTAACACTTTAAAATATGGAATTTCAACCTGTTAACTAGCATGTGTCACAGAGAAATTTTGTGTACATCTATCCCCTCACAACAGACGATGTAAACTGACAGTTTTCATTCTGTACATCTCCTCTTCACAGATAAATGAAGGGAGGGAGTGTAAGATTTCAAAATATGTAACCTGTAAAATGGATACAATTCTTGTCCCTTTGTAGAAATGTTGCACCCACATCTGCTATTGGTATTTTTCTCCTTCCAAACTTTGACTTCAAAGTAAATAGGCTTCCAGTCCCTAAAAACAAATTCGGAATGAAAAAAGGACATTATACATTGTCATTTGGGGCATTTCTCTTTAGGGGGATTCTCATCTCACACCATACTAAAATACTCTGCCCAAACACAAATTTTGGATAGTTTCAGCAAGTCTTGAAGCCATACAGATTCAGCTGGTTTATGGAGAAGGAGCCATATTCTCCCTCCAAGAAGTTTTACCTCACCAGAGAGCAAACGTCAAGAGTACAGCTAGAGCAGAGAATGTTTCAGTGACTGAATTAAACTAAGATCTACAGACTGAAAAGACCCTTAACTGTGATAGAAAATTATGTATATTTGTTTAAAAAAAGTGTGAATTTTTGCTAATAGCACCTAGCATATCTGATAGATACCTACATTATAGATTAGTGAAAAGGGCCAAGTTTTCCTCAAAACTGTTAAGGAAATCATTACATTCAAATTCTTCCTAAATATAATGGAAAAATTAATTTTCAAAATACCTTAACATATGACTATATTATACTAGAATAAGATAATTTCCAGTTTCAAATGTGATATTTAAGTTACCCCTGTTACAAGACAGCAGCAGGAGTGCTGGTTCACAGAACTACAACAGCAGGAAAGTAATGCAAGACGAGGTGTGGACAACACAGAAACTTCACGCACAAATCAGTCGTGAAAACACATTTGTTTCAATACTCATATTGCTAAACAACAAGTGCAAATGTCAAACAGCTTAACAAATAAAAGTAGATAGATTAAACATCAAATGCAAATGAAAAGTAACACCCTGACATGTGATATTGCTGTTATAGTTCCAGAGAAAATATGTTGGGAAATTATGTCAGAAACAGAGTGCATATATAAATATATATACTTAGGTGTACTATGATAATAAAGCAACAGCCAGGTTAATATGCAACTAAGATAGAAAATAAATTATTGTTCAAACCATTTAATGTTTGGAAAGGTGTCAATTACCCTGTTAAGCATGGGAAAATCATATCTGCATAATACTGCTTAAGATATCATCGCAGAACAAGTTTAGCTGCTGTTATATTTTTGTTGTTTCAGAAAAACAGGAACACAGTGGGAACAAGTAGAATAATAAGGTACTAGCTGTTGTATAGAAATAATTGGAGCTATAAACAAGTATCCTCAGTTCTTATTTTTGTGCTAAATAAGAATTAAATCCACAAACTCATTTAAGAAACTCTAGAAACAAACTTGGTATATAAATTTCATCTTAGTTGGTTGTTTGAAATAGCAGACACAAATTTGATTTAAATAAAACTCCCTCCATTTGAGTTTCTTATATCGAACAACACCATGGTAAAGAACGTATTATTTTGAAAAAAGATATTCCTTTTTCATACATGAGAGAAAATGCACAAATACAATTTTACTACTACTATCAGATTATTAGTGGATTTGGTCAAAAAACAATTCTACTTTCGTAAACTCATTCTAGTCAAAAAGTAATGTACAAGAAACTCATAGAAAACATGTACTGTGTAAAAACGTATTTTATACACACTGAAAAATGGTGACAAAATCTGTAGTGATTCAGTCTGAATTCTGCATACTAGTACCAGTCTTTTCTCACTGTAACTAATAAAACAAACAACACAAATGTTCAAAAATCCCTGCCTAAAAATAAAAGGCATGTATTAATTACTATTAGTCCTGAGGTCTTCTAATTCTTGTACCCATAGGCATACAAAACTGATTTCAAGACTGCAGTCTTTAGAAAAAGTAGTACATTGGAAAGAAGATTGTACTGTGTCAGGTACCACACTGTGTTAATGGATGACAATCTTATTTTAAGGATTTGCAAATTTATGCAGGTTTAACCTAAATTTGCCTCTAGACCTTAACTGAAAAGGGAAGAAGAGGGAAAAAAAGGTAAAAAATAGCTTCATATTATCCTAATTCTGAAATTATTTTCTAGTTAGATAGTTTTCAGAGCTTCCTACCAGTGACAAGTAACCTGAATTTAGTCTGTCATCTGACTTGGAGACTGAATTCCATCTTTTACAACCAAGGGGAACCACAACATTCATGTAATAGAGGGAAGGAATGTTATTGCTGCTATTATTATTACTACTAGTGCTAATACTGCTATTATTAGTACTCCTGCTCTGAGAAGAGAGTGGGATTAAATAGTAAGAGTAATTTTGTTCACAAGACATTCCAGTAGCCATGGAAAAACAGGCTTTCCAGAAAGACTTTCTCTGCAAATAACCTTGAGAATGAAACTCAATCTTTATTTCTCTTCTTTTTCTACATTCCCTACCTAATAAAGGAGAAGTGGTGAGAATGGATATGAAATAGTCTTTAAGAAATTTAAAAAATAACCCTTAAATTGGATAAATATTGAGATGTTAAAAGGCATTGTTACTATTATTATCTTGCTTTTTTTAGAGTTATAAATATGGATGTTCTTTGGGTCTGGGTTAACAGGGGGCTGTTCCTGGATTCTGTTTTGTTATAAGGGAAAACATGAATCCAAAAATTCTCACCTCCATACTTCTCAGAAATTATTAATCCATTATATATATTGGCAGGAAATAAAATGAACAGTATTTAGATACAGATTATCTCCTTTGTTAATGAGTAACTTAATTTTGCCCTCCAACTTCACCCATTCTGTTGTCAGGAGAGGTAGTCAAGATCCTCTCACAAATACTGAAAATATATTTCTGAAGTCTCAAACAGATAGTAAGTGTTACCCAAATTTAATTACCAGTAACCAGAATTCTCCAAGATGCGAAGCGAGCCTGTGCATTTATCTTTTGCGAATGCTAAGAGTAAAGAAATATTTTCAGCCTTATAACGAATTGACAATGTATCAGTGTAAATTGCAACATGGCCATTTGTGCATATACTACACACAACAAAACACTGGACTGGAATAAATAGGAAAAGGCTGGAAAGCAAGGGCACGTGACATGCAGTTCTTTAAGAGCTCCCTTCTGTTAAAATAATTTTGTTAAATTAATGATTCTTTAAAACTCTAAGGAACTGTCACTATTTGTCAATTCAAAACTTTAGTGACTTCAAGAAATGCACTGACCAATTAAAATTACTTTGAGTCCTACCTGGGCATAAGAACCTTCATTAAAAGCTGTTAATGATAGCTTCTTCAGCAGGGATGCACCGCTGCCTGAGAGTAAACAGAAACTGCAAGAAACCACAATAACTATCTCCAAGAAAGAGATTATCTAGTTACATTTGTAGGTCAGCTGAAGTATGTTGTAAAACTTCAAAGCAGTTTGATCCTTTCTGACTTGTAAGAGGTTTAAAAACATTAGTTATTCTTCAAAAATCCACCAAGACAAATTGTCAAGGATGTGGGGACTGCAATTTGAGATCAAATACCCAATACATGGCCAGTTTCACAGCATCACAAGTCCTTCTGAAAAAGTATCAGCAATTTGAGAAGGCACACTAATGAAGGTGGAATTTGTTATTTAATATGAACCTATCACCTACACTGAATTCACTCTTAAATTTATTCTGTAGACATGTAAATGTGAAGAGGCTTCTTCTAGAAAGGCCTTTCAAGCTTAAGAATAATCTAAATAACTTTTTTCAATCCCCTTGAAGAATGCTTTCTATTTGGTTATACTATGTATCATGAGAGATGAGAGGGGTATACCCAAACTCCAAACTATTCTAAGTAACAGAAATTATCTCATTAAGAAGAGAACGTTTTACCTTAATGGCTTTAATTCTCACGTTCAGTAAATAAGTGCGTATCAACAAAGTGGATTACATTCTATTCTCAGAGCCTGCACTCCTGAAAATAAAGCTGATCTGACCTGAAAGAAGGTGGGGACAGCCTTCCTAGGCCTGAATTAGTGCCCAGGCTTCAGAGGTATCCTGGAGGCATCTTGGCAGGCTCAGTCTCAAATCCTGAACAGGCGCCAGAGAATTTGAAGAGGAGGAACCGGAAAAGATTTAAATGTGAAAGGCCTGAACTAAAATGTCCTGCAAAAAAGTGAGATCACCTCACCAAGTCATATTCCTGACCAGGCAGGGGAGACAATCACGGCATGACACTGACCTCTGCTTCTAGAGGCCTCCCTGTTTGTTGGCTCAGATCAACACCCTTGGTTTTCACAGGGGAAGCTTCTTAATTACAAGGTATGTGGTCAGGTGCATTTCAGGTGCTGAGAGCAGACATTCTGGCTATAAACTGAGAAACCAGTCTATATCTTAACTGGGTATAATCTTCTAGGTTACCATTAGACAATTCTAAGGGACTAAGAAAAAGGCAGATTAAAAAGCCTTAGCAGAATAAATTTGAAAGTCCACATGTGCCAGGTTTGTTATGAACAGTAGACCAAGCAATTCCTGACCTATGAAGGTCCCAAGTAGGTTAGCAAATTTATCATTCCATTTTTTCCCCAGGGGAAAAAGAGACACAACATGTTAAAAGAAAATCATTGTGATAAGGACAAATATTTTAAAAAGTAAGTAGGTCTGATAAAAAAAAACCAACAACCACTAAACTTTTTTAAATTAATATTTTAAATCAGGACAGAAATACAAAATTAAGGATGTGGGTGGATACACCAACTTCTTTATCCATGCATGAGCACAGAACACCCTCAATAGATACTGCTGAAGCCAAAGCACATACCAGTAACAAACATTTCTGAAATACACCATTTCAACATATCCATTAAAAATAAGCATATACTGCAATTCATGCTGAACAAAACACTATCACTGCTACACTGTCACTTTGCTACAAATCTCCTTGCAAAGGGTCAGATATAGGAATCTGAATTCAAATCAGAGCATAAAGTAATTTTATACTGCATATCTAAGCAAAAGAGTTGAGGAACACTCAGAAACTCTTCTCAGCAGAAATTTTTCCCAGTTTAATATTCACAGGTGGGTATATATTTAGACAGTTATTTGGGTATTCTTTTATCTCATCATCAAGGCATGCTTCCATGGCATGACTTTCTAGAACACAGTCTATAGTAAATATTTTCCTTCAAAGCTATTTCTCATCACAAAACACTGATGAGGACTTTTTTTTTGTCAAAAATAAACCTCTAAGTAGAATTTCACCAGAATATGTCATATAACCATTTCTTAGTGTGCATTAGATATTGTCAGATGTGAAGAAAAATCTTTTGTCAGAACACAAGTATTTGGTCAGCAACAAGAATGGGCTGATTAAAGAGCAGCTCTCTAAACAGATGTGGTTTCTGTTATTGTCCTTTTGCCTTCTGACACTAAAATCAGGTCTAATTTATTTATTAGTATTTGTTCAATGCTAAACATGTCATTCTTATCAAATATAAATGCTATCTGTTCAGAAGAACTTATATTCTGAAGGCAAATTCACAGAATATAACACACCTCTTTCCCTTACCCTTTTTTTATTTCTCTACCACTAAATTTTCCTTGATGGTTTCTGACTTGTTAAACTAGTTAGTTTACTCACTACAGTAGGATTAACTATGTTAAAAGCAAAATAATCCTTACTCTCTTGTATTGACAGTGAATTTCTATCAGAATATTTCATTCTTCATTTACTCAATGAATTAATATGCAAAGTTTCTGTAAGAACTGCACACTGAACATTCCTACACGTTACTGCAGTTGCTCTAGATTTTTTTCCCCCACCCCTAAAGCAAAGAATGATAAAATTCTCAATGTGCTCTCCCTGTGGATATAATGTTTCTATCAAACAGATGGGTGGATTTCTTCAATCTTTCTAACAAGAATTAATGGAAATTAAAAAAGGATTTATTGACTAGTGGCAGATGGCTGAAGGATTTTGCTTGGGTACAACTCATGTAAATTACAAAAAAAGCAAATTCAACCTCTTGATGTGGACAAGAGGTTAGCCCTGTATTTAATTAGGAACATTCTGTTCACTGTTCAAAGGAAGTAAACACTTTCCTTTTTACAGTTGAACATTGCTTATTCCAAAAGTCATGTGCTTGGGAACACTAGGCCAAGGGAATGAGAAATTTGCTTTCTATTTCACAGGGTCACAGAATGGGAAAGGTTGGAAGGGACCACAGTGGGTCACATCTAATCCAACGTCCCTGCCCAGGCAGGGTCATCCCAGAGCACATGGCACAGGATTGCATCCAGACAGTTCTGGAGTATCTCCTGTAAGGAGACTCCACACCCTCACTGGACAACCTGTCCCACAGAGTAAATAAGTTCTTCCTCATATTCAGGTAGAACTTTCTGTGCACCAGTTATTGCCTGTTGCCTCTTGTCCTATTGTTCTGCACCAGAGAGCAGAGCCTGGAAACATCCTCTAAGACCCTCCCTTCAGATACTGAGGGACACAGCACTCCAGATGTGGCCTCACCAGAGCTGAGCAGAGGGGCAGGATCACCTCCCTTGACCTGCTGGAATGCTCTTCCTAATGCACCTCAGGACACCATTGGCCTCTTGGCCACAAGGACACTGCTGGCTCATGGACAGCTTGGTGTCCACCAGGATCCCAGGTCCTTCTCTGCAGATCTGCTTTTCCATGCCCATGTAAAATCTAGCAGATCTAGGTCTAAAAACACTAGGACTGAAATTTTAGAACACAGTTTTATTTTCTTGTATTCATAATAATTTATTACTATGAAGAAAAAATGATTTATTCTTTGATAAAAATTATATTTGGAAAGAAAATACTATCTCTGCAATAATAAAGACTACTTATAAACCCAAAATCAATTTAAGTAGATTCTATAAAATACTTTAATAATAACTACATTTTTTACTCATTCACAAAGGTCTTGATAACCTAATATAATATTAAGTTACAAGCTCTGAAGCCTCAGAAATTATACATAAAAAAGACAATCATTTATTTATAGGTCCTCATTAAATGTTTATGTTTCCCGAGTTAAAAAAAGGAACTCTTCTATTTTATGTTGTTGTAATTACAGAAACTAATCAGAGAGCTAATCTCTGTTTCTGGTGAAAAAATAAAAACATTAAAAATATCTTCTGTCAAGACTTAATAGTGTTTAACCTATATGTGCATTTTAATATACTTTATATTTTAATATTTTTCTTATGATCCATTTAATTTTTAAAAGCACACTGGAAACAGGTTAAAATGGTGGTTTGGGGCACTGGTTTACTGCTTCCTTTTTTCTTTCCTCCAGAACAATAACCTAGATATTTGTGTAATCAATTAGAAATCTGTTCTCTTACTAAAAAACCCTCTATGAAAACAGTTACAATTATAATTACTGGGCTATTTCAGCTCTATCTAGATAGTAATATTAGTTGCAATTCCAAAATGTTAATGGATTTTCATATTATAGGCTTTAGGTGAAGCTAGTCTTTATCAGCCTTGAGAGAAATTGCAAAACCAACATTAAGTGACCTCTAAGAACTGTTACCTTATCACACAGTATAATTTCTAGTAAATTTCCAAAACTAGCAATGCTGTTCCCAATTTAATTTGTTCCCAAATTTTATTTGTTCCTAAAAGTACTAATGTAGATATCATTAACACACATATATTATCAAACCTATCCAAACCTACTCAGAAATTTAAAAGACAGCTTAGGCATTGCATGATTTGCTGGTAGATGAGTACATTCTGAAGAATAGAGTGCTATTTGGAAAGCAGTCAACCCTGACTACAAGCACAATGTGCACTCAGTTTCCTTTAGTAATGCAACAAAGGTACTTGAAGAGCTTGAATGGCTACACATACAGGTAAATTGAGGGACATAACCCATCATGCATTTATCAAAAATAAGTTTTTTCCAGTTCAGTCACTGTTAATATTGTTGCTCTGTTGAAAACAGTAGCAATTTTGCTTTACATATTTAGTCTACAAATCCAACAGGAATGCAATAACCTTGTGAAAAGGCAATTAACTGAGAAAAAAAATATAACCCTACTTTTGACTTATCACATTAAAATATTATAACACAAACATACATACACACAGAGAGAAATTATAGTTTCAGCAGAAAACACAAACCTCTACAAACTTAGCTAACCAAACAAAGAACCAGTTTATGGAACTACTTTCAATTCTTAATGGCTCCATGGGTAAAACACAATTAGTGAAATCAATAAATTGTCACATATGTTTACTGGTGGTAGATTACAAAGCTGTCTTCCACATCCTTTCTTAGCCCATAGTGAGAGCTATATTCTTAGAAAATGTATGTAGAACTGGTTTGTGAAAAATGCAGCTAGAAAAGTAATAACTAAATCCCACTAATGTGATACGAAGATCCTTATCCCAAGTCTAACTGAATTTCCACATATTTGAAGTCTAAATAATTTAACTCAAACATTTAAACTTTTCTGCTACCATTCAAGTACAGCTGAAAACAAGACTATACGTTTTATTTTGTATTTACTATGGGCTTCAAAGATTAAAAAATTAAGAAAGTGGGGAGTGAAGCAGTTGAAATATTTAATGCTTAATTGGACTTAATGAACTTTAATTGAGTTAAAGAAGTGTGTGTGGGATGGTAGCCTAAACTCTGCTCCATACTAAAAATATATTTTCAGGGAACATTCATATTGACTGCAACTAACTTATCCTTTGAAAGGTGTATTGGCATTCTAATGATTTTTCACTGTAATAATCAAAATAGATCACTTTTCTCACTTGAATATTTGCATTTTTAAAAGTCAAGTCCTTCTATGATTTACTGTTATAAAATATGACAATTATTTGTAATGTGATTAGTCCAAACAAGACGAAACATAACACGTAGCTTCCATCCATAAGGTAGAGTTCTTCTGAATGTACCAAATGCAAGATGCAATACCACTTTTTTCAAGGTAGACCAAAAGATATTAGTACAAGCCAATTCTACTTAAATTATATACAAACTGATTTTTTTTTTTTCACTCAAGAAATCCACAAATCACACTTTCTTTCAATAGAGCAAGCCTTCACAGTAACTATTTGGAACAGATTAGTTTATGAGCAAGTCACTGACCATGAAGTTTGAAAAGAGAAGCATAGGACAATGATAAAAAGGAACAAACATTAAAACACTTCTACTTTTAATATAAACCAGTGATATGAGTTTTTTGAAACCACACTCTCAACTATTTGATGCTAGCAAAACCAAGCATCAATTAGCTAAAGTTCCTTATAACTCCCAATTAAAGTTAATTGAAAATTGAAAAAAAAAGAGCTCAACACAAAAAAACAATTTTCAATGAATCTCTGATAGAAAGAAATATAGGGTGTAGCTTTTTCAAGGAAAAAATATGAAAGTATTTATGGGAAAAATTAATTTATCTTGCATTTAGTCCTCAGTAAAAATACTCAAGAAATATTTCTACATGCACAGCAATATCCTTTGAATTTTCTTTAGCATTTCCAAACCTCCTGAAAAAATATTTTCATTTTTTCCCATTTCTTTCTCATCTCTCTTCTATTTTGTATTCTTTCTTTTATTCTAAGTAACATATTCCTCCTCCTCTAAATCTTTATATCAGAATAAAATGGTGTCCACAGTATGTCTTAAAGAACACTGCATTGCATATGCAATTTCATCACAAATCAATTCTTTGGCTTGAAATTCAGGATGAGAGTAAATGGATTAGTTCAAAAACTCACATAGATGGAAAAGTTAACGTAGATTCTGGTATTTCAGCTGCTTGAAGGAGATACATGCACACGCTGTTATGAAGAAGGGACAGCGCTGCCTTGCTCTGTTTTGTCTGCCTCTCTCACGTTGGTACTTCAAGTCTTTTGTCCTTGTACCAACACCAACACTGCTAAAAGATTCCTGACTCCTGACTGCTTGCCATGTTTTTTTACAATTGCTACTTCTCTTTCAAATAGCTAAGTGTAGGTCTAGGAAGGGTGTTTGGAAGGTCAGTCTTCCGTGGTGCTCCACATAAAGTAGGTAAGAGGTTTTGTACTCCAGAAATGCTGCACATACTATATACATAGACTGCTTAAAGTTTTCACCCACGTTAATTAAGAAAAGTATGCTCAAGAAAGCTTGTAAGCTTGTCATCCTCACGAGGATTAAGAATATTCAGTACACCAATTATCTGAATATTATCGTCAAATTCCTTGACTGGATTATATAATTATTAAAATGACAGTTGCAGTTATTTCCCTGGTATCTCAGACAATAATGCAAAGTGCTCTAATGATTTCCATCCTCCCTGCTCTGCCCCTTATTTGTGACTGGATACCTTTAGAACTTCTGAACTGTATAGAAGATCACACCCAACAAGTTAGCACAGAATCAAAACCTCCTAAAACTCTTCCTTCCCAGTCTAATTTCTACAGGAGATGACCTCTCTCCTTTTTAAGCTTTTCCCAGCACTGGTATTATTTTATTTCAAGTATCACAGCAATTTTTGCAGCTCAGGAAAATGGGCTCTGAATATTTTACTATTTTAAATTTTTTTGGATTTAATTTTGTAGTCCAAAAGATTGGAAGTATCAATTCACATAAAATTCTCATGACTAAAAAATTGATAGGCTTAATCTATCTAGATTACTAGCTACACAAAAATAAGAACAGGAAAAGATCTCAGTTGATTCATTCAGTTCAATATTCCCAGCATTCTATTATGTCTTGAGACAAACTGTCTCTCTGTCAATGCCTGTTACCTCCTTCTTCCTCTTGTTCAATATACTCTGCAGTGAGTCTTTCAGAGGCTACATGGAAGTAGTTTCACACCCACTTCACAGCAAAACTCCTCAAGTATAATTCCAGAGTTAAAATGGTGAAACTAGGCAGAACAAGTGGAGAAGACTTAGTTACTAGAACTGTATGTATGGAGGGATATATGTCAGACAGAGACATCAAAATGTAGCTTGGTTTTTGACAAAAGAAGCTCTAAAGAAGTTGATGCTTTAATAATTTTATATTGATTTTATAAAGCTAAACCAAACAATTACATGAAAGGAGAGAGACTTTAATTCAACAACAAAATCTTGACCCAATTAATAGATTTTCCACCCCTTTCCCCAAAAAAATCCTTTTAAGATTACAAAACCCACTGTAATGGGCAACTCATAATATTATGCTACTCCTGGGATTATGGGAAGAAAGACTATTAGGATAAAAACATCTCTTTGGAATAATATGATGTCCAAGCATTTAGAATTTGCCAAACAAGGTATCCTCAGAGACTGCTGAGTCATAATAGAGCATTCAAAAGGCTGCCAGAAGAGTGTTGTAAGGCAACTGAGCAGAATTCAATGTCAGAAAAGACAAACAGTAAACTACTCAGGGAAATGTCACGAGCCAGAATGACACAAAAAAGGTAAAAAAAAACTTTTATTGATTAAGAGGAAAGGACAACATTCAAGTTGAGTGTTGAGCTTGTCAACACACAAGCAAGCCACCAACCACTCATTAAGTTACTATTCCACAGCCTGTAAACTAAATTTAAGAGGGAAAATCAGTACAGTCCTGCAAGACCAGTAGTATTGGGAAGTGTACTGCAGACGAGTAGTTGTGCAAGCACCTCAAGCAATACAAGGAGAAGATGATTGGTACTGAAGAAAAATAAAAGGTACATATGAATGTCATTGTGGCATAGAAATAAGAGATTCTTAACTTGCAGTCCTTTTGCTAACTTGATTTTAAGACTCATCACATAGGGTTTATTACCAATAAAAAGTCAGGACAATCCTGGCCCCCAGAGACTATTTCCAGCTATAAGTATACCAGTTTAGTACTTTGTAACCTGCTGAAATGGATAAGAAATCAATCTCATATGTACTTAAGATTGTAAAACTACAAAATGGACACTGCTGAAATGCAGACTGTCACCACTTGACATTGTATTAAAAAAACCCAACAACAACAACAACAAAACAACAACAAAATAACAAAAAACAAAGAAAAAGAAAAGGGAAAAAAAACCCAGGCAAAAAGGTATGTTTGCACTGCTAGAGACTAATATTAATGTCACTATGAACCTGTAGAGAGATTAAAAGCAACACATATAGAAACTGGAAAAAAACCCTAGGTGTGATTTTGAGTTTAGGAACTGCCATTTCTTTCTGAAAATTGCATCAATTGTTTGAGAGAGATGCATGTTGCAAACAAACAGGAAGCAGCTTGCCAGAGAGATTAAAATATTTTTCTCTGGAACCAAAAAAAATTTTTTTGGTCTGTTTCATTTCATTAGGTTCAGATGCACTGTGCCATTGTGAATGCTCAGCAAAATTTACGAATGAATGAATTGTACCCTGCCAATAGTAGCAGTTACCAATAGCAGTACTGGTAACTCAGCAAGATCTTTGCATAACATTTTGGCATATGAAAAGACCAACTCAATTTGTCCAATATTCTCAATATTCAATTCAATTTTTATGAATTACTTCATATTCTGTATTGTGCTACTTTAAATGCCTATGATTAGTGTCTTCAAAGACTTTAGCATGAAACAGAACAACTGAAATTCTCTGCAGGATCAGCAATAGGAAAAAGGACACAAAATTCATAACTTTCTTCTACTTATCATATAGAAAATTTAAAGCTTTTAAAATGAACAAACAGTTGGAAAAATATCTCTTAGGAAGAAAATAACCCATATGCTTAGCAAATTACTCTGCATGGCTTGTTAATTATATTATGAGGCCTCTCTGTTCAACAGCGCTGACAGCATTTGTGTCCTCTTTTGCAATTTTGTCTTACAACAGAAGTGAACTGTATAGCTTTGGGCTGACAGGCTGGGCTCAGGAGTCCTAAAGTGCCTGGTAGTAGTTTCATTGCTCACGAGGAGTGCAGTTCTTATGGGAGGGCATAGCCATGAACTAAAAGAGATAGTCTCTCTCAGTTTAGACTAATCCAATGAATGGCTTTGATGGTTGATGGTTAAAACCTAGACTTTGAATTCCAATTCATATTCAAACTGTGAGCTCGTATTGCAAGCACAGTCCAACAGAGGAGGGGCAATAATGCTGACTATTGTCATTAACCAGGTTGCTCAGCTCTAAACATGCTGAAACATTTCTCAGAGTTGAGACTTTTATTTCCATGTACAATAATTGAGCTTGAACCATTTATCATCAACTTTTCAGCCTTATATTACAAAGTACCTCATCTTTCGGGTATTTTTTTTCTTTCTTTCATTTTTAACCTTAAGACAACATGACTACATGGTTTTCTAGTGTCACTGAGGATTCCAGAAGTGCCCTGAACTCCTAGAAACTCAGGGATGGGAAATTTTTGATGAATAGAGATCTCAGAGAGAGGTAGTTCTACTAAATGCTTTTCAGGTTTTTTTTAATCTCTCCCAGAGCTTTGACCTTTGTTTCATTGTTGAGCTCTAATTTCCTGCTTGTCCTCCAAAAGCCAAGTCATTTTAACCACTGAGACTGATATTGTAAGGGACTTACTCAGTAAATAGATAACTTTTAGGTAACATGAGCGAATAAAGTGTCCTTACCGAGGATTTGAACATTCAAGTTGAATATTTGTTAGGCAACTTAGCATGAGTATTTGTTAGGATGTAGCGAACAGCAACTAACAAAACTACAAATAATAAAAGAAGCAAGACCTAAAAAGTTAGAGCAGCACTTTTTGTCTGTTATTCCAAATGTACATCTGTTCATACAGCAAGCAAGTCAACAGAATCCCAAGGAATAAAATATTAGAAATTCAAATGAGAAATATCTTATGCAGAACACAATGCAGACTTAACTTTCTTTTTTTTCCTGTTTTGAGAAGTTAAAAATTTAAAAACAGATTAAAAAATAGACAATATTGTTACAAGTTTCCAGCAAAAGATGTTTCTAACACATCGAAGCAGCAAACTACTGTAGTAGCAGGGGGACCTAACAGCAGACAGCTACAACACGAAACACTTTGTTATTATATAGTCAACATCTGTGCTTCCTAAATGGCAAAGTAAATGAACATAATGGTTAGTGCCCTGTGTTCACATTTTGCCACCTGCATATGCATGGAAATAAAATGAGTAATCAAATCACATAGCACCAAAAAAACCCCAAAAAACCAGAATCCCGGATCTGTCTATGCACTTCTCATGAACATCCATATGAAAAGTGTTTATATGCAGCAAAACAACATACCAAAATTCTACAGATAATCCAATCAACAGTATTACCTGTAAAATGATCAGGACATAATCAGCAATGCGACTTCACAATTTGTCAAGATGAAGTAAAAATTATCAGAGTAGGTCCTACTTGCTTTTCTATATTCAGTAATTTTATAAATGTAATTATGTCATAATGCTAGAAATCTCAGTTAAGCAATTACTAAAAGCTTACACATCTGGAACTTTTTAAGAATAGAGGTAGTGAAAAACCCCTCAACTATTATCATGTAAGCCTCAAAACCCTCAAATAACATTCTAGGGCCACACCTGTTGTTTTCTACACCTATCAGTACTTTAAAGCCTGCTAATATTATTTGAAAAAAAATAAAGGAAAGAATTAAATATTATTTCTAGTTATCATGAATAGCTAAGGCTTCTATATGAAGGACTCCTTACCCTTTTTGCTGAGGGCAGGGAAATGTCTTCCTATGGGAATGGCAGTCCGTAAGATTTAAGACTAGGATCTCAGTTAAGGACAAATCAAGCAAATGCACAATCATTTTTCCAAGAGATCTGCTTCTTTCTAAGATAGGATTCTATGGGTGCTGAGGTTGCATAAATCTTCTTAAAAGAACATTTTCATTTTGTTCCATGACATATCAGCACTTCGCAAACAGTTGTCTGCATTTATGTGAACCAGTATAATTCAAATCCATGCTGCATCAGTGTTCCTGGAAAATGGTGGGGTTGCAATGACTCAGTGTTACTGCTGAATTCCTACAGCGAACCATGGACCCACACTGCTACTTAATGGGACAAACAAGCCTGTTATTATTACTTGAAGTCATTAAAGTGCAATGGAAAAGCACTGTTTTGTATACAAGTATATGAACATTCCCTAGTACTTAATCTCTAATTAGTAAAATTTAACCTTTAAAAATATTTTGAATGTAATTATGGCTTTTTTAAACTTATGGATTAATTAGGTTGGTTTGGGGGTGTTTTTAAATTAGTTTTAGTCTTTACCCAATTTTAGAATTTTCAAAGTATTACAGATAATCTCTAAATCATAAAATTACAACAGTCATATGGATGCAGCAGCCATTTTACTTTCCTGACCTTATGAAATAAGGACCTTAAGAAATATGATATGAAAGCACTTTATTATATCAGGCAGAAGGGTCCAAGAGTGTTCTTCGCAGAGAAATTCAAATGTAGTTCCTCCTTTTAATTGGTCTCAGGAGTTCCAAAAGTCTATGACAATCAGAATCCAAAGGAGATTAGGTATGTGTTCTGTATTAGTTCCAAGGAAGTGAAATGGCCAGATATCAAGTACCTCTTTCCCTCTACAAACAATTTTGAATGAAGTTTTGCTGGAATAAAATTATTATCAAAAACACAATACCTATGCACTGTAGAAATTTTAAGGTCCCCGATATTTTGCGAAGCCGAATATTTGCAGCAGTGAGAAAAGAATCATTTTATGCACATTACAAAACATTTAAGAGGCATTTCAGCCCTAACTGTGGGCATGACTTGCCGGCCATGTAATAATTCCATAGACACTGCACTGCATTACTGTCTTCTCATTGCCTATAGTAGAGCAGTTTTCAATAAAATGAGATTGGCAAAATAGTGGAAATGGTACAACTAGAGGTAATTAGCCCAGCTGGAAATGCATAGTGAGGAGTCTTTGATGTGAAGTGACACGCAAGGTGAATATTTGTTTCCAAACAGAGTACAGTACAAACAAGAAAACATAAGAAATAATTGCCTTGTTTTTATAACTGAGTTCAAACATTGCATGTAAAATATGCATATAACATTAGTGTTTATTTATTTTTAAACTAGTTACATATGAATGTTGTCCCATGTTAATAAAAATATATTATTTTATAAATTAATTTTAAATTCCTCTGCTCAGAATAACTTCCTTTTAAATTAGAAGGAGACTGAGATAAGAACGAAGGGAAATCTATAGGGAAGTTTCAAAACCATTTTATTACCTATGCTCTTGCTGAATTTATGTACCTATGAACATGTACCTTTGACTGAGAAAATTAAGATTTCCTGTGCTTTGAATTTTGAAGAAAATACTTGAAGGTGGGAAGAGGTCTTTATTTTTAGTCCATATTAATGTGTTACATAACTCTAGAGTACAATTTACTGGCAAATCTTTTCTGTAAAGCAAAGTATATGATGGTTCAAAAAAAAAAATAAAACAAACTTTTTTTTCATTAAATTTTAACAGGCATCATTCTTTGCCTCAGATGGTTTAGGTACAAGGTGCATACTCTTAATTACTCAAGATTCTGTCCTTTATAGTAGACCTGAGCCATTTTGAATAAGTGGCAGGTTTTTGTTTTCAATTTTCCTTTTTCTTTCAACATTTCCAAAAAGTAGCTAAAATCTAAACATTTTAAATATTTCACTGCAACCCTAAGCAAAATGACAGCCTGTGTAACATGTATATTATAATAGATTGCATAAGATAACATCATTAATATCTGGAAGTTTAAGCCTATAGCTTTTGTGTGCATTTAATTATGAAGTTTTTATTAAATATCTATCTATACTTATATATATGTGTGTGTGTATAGGTTGGTATTTTTCATATTTTAAAAAATCACTAAAAATCTTATGATTTATCTTAATGATCTATAACTGTGCACAAATACATAAGACATTTGTAAGCAAAATTATTAAGCAGTGTTGTTGAATTTTCACAAGGAAATACTTCTGATTAGGATCTGACTTTAGTGCTCACAGTAATATAGGCGTAAGTATTCAAATCTGAAGATAGATTTGAAATAAAAATGAGATAGGTTTACAGACTGCAGATACATGTTCAATGTATTATTTTCTTTATTTACACAAAGAATTTAAGATTACGCTTCTAAGAGGTATTCCCATAATATTTGAAACACTTTTTAATATCAAATGGATGGAAAACAGCAAGTGTCTCTGAGACAACCAACCACATTATCTTTGATCTTCATATTCTCTCTCTTTTTAAGACAGTATGTACAGGCACGTAACATATCCTGTCAGCCTTTGAAGGAATATACAACAGCTGTTGATATAAAATAATACATGCTTCCTAAATGTTATTTTATGCACATATATGTTTTAGAGTGCTTTCTAATCAATTCTTTCAGAAGGATTAACATTGAAACAAACCATAATATAAATGGAATCTCCTTACATGTCAGAAACAAATGTGGCCTCAGAACTCACAACTAAATTTTAAATTTCTTATCTCTTTAATCTAGCATAGCAGTTCACTAAACATAGTTGGATTACAAAAGCCTTTCTGCAGTCAATATCCCTGTGCATGAGCAGGTGTGCTATAAGAACATTTTTGAATTTCATCAGCTGTGATCATTAACTTATCATGTAGTGGAAAGATATTTCAAACTGACTGTAGTGCCAACACACAGTGTAAAGAGCTTTGGAAAAATTACCCAAGCAAGAACCAACAACAGATTTTGTTTACAATGAGGGACTGAGGAAAAATCATTAAAACACTTCAGTGTTTTAAAAGACAGATGGCAGAACACTAGACCTAAATTTAGCCATTCAACTGTAATCATATAGTACATGGAAAAAAAAAAGCACACTTTGAAAACGCGAATATAGTTAATAGAGTATCTTTTGCTGGCTGTATTTATGCTATCAAAGTACAGACTTAGCCATTGATTTGGAGATGAGTGACAATTTTCAAAGACAACCTTGCTACTGTATTTATCTTTTTTAACTGAATTTTTTTTTCATAGAATTTATACTAAGCCATCCCCAAACTGTCAGATTGCATTTCAGGATGTGCACTAAACAAAGGAAATTACATGACATGCACCTTTTTGTGCCCATATCCTCGTCAAAAGAAGCATGAAGTGGAATAACACATTTCATTAGCATTTCTCTTTCATAGCAAGTATATCTGCTGCTGTACATATTTATATCTTGCTAGAGAAAGCACTGAAAGACAAGTGCCAAGTATTGGAGCAGAACACAGTCATGTTTCCTTAGGTCTGGACAGAGTTCAATTTATAGTCTTGAACAGGCCTCCAAACAGAACTACTTCCTTCAAAACTAGGACTTCCACATCATTCTTTTTAAACTACTTTTTTGCATGAGGGAGACCTGGTAGTCATGGTTTCCATCTGAGATCATCAGGTAACCCATTATAGATTAAGGATATGCAATATAGTGAAGCAAAACTCAAGTTTCCAATTCATAATGATATTCCCAAATGTGACATTTAAACCTTAAAACAAACCATGCTTAAAGTTAATTATTTGGGCAGGAGGGAGGAATATTTCCTGTCTAGATAAAAGAATATTCTTTGACTACAAGTCCTCAAATACGAATACCACTGAAGAATCTTGAATCATTCAATTCATAGCTATATAATTGTATAGTCCCATTCACCGAAGTAACTTCTCAATGAAACAAAAAAGAACAAACCCTTTGATCTTTAACTTACTACCTTTCAGTTCTACTCTGAGCCAATCTGAACAACAGCACACAATAAAGCTGTATGTTACCTGCATATTTCAACAAGTAACTCTTGCCACTCTGGCTTCTGATTGTATACACAGGTGGTATACAATGTAAATTTGTAATATAAAATAATTACAAATCTTAAACTGAACATATAATACTGTTTCTATTGACCAATGAATTGTAAACATTTGCATGACCAGTAGGTTGTGGAAGGGATTTAAACTGGATGGCTTTTACAGATTCAGATGGACAAAGATGCAGTCTTTATGGATTTGAATAATACTAACAACTGTTACTAATAAATTCTGACATGGTTTATAGACCTTTTAAAACAGATTAAGCAATTCATCTTGAATAGACTATGAGTTCTAATACTGGTTTAGCTTCAGTGGAGACAAAGAAAGTTCTCTGACTCATTACAGAACTTTGATAGAGATGTTTTCAGCTACTCAACAAATAATCAGATCTCACAAGTACTGGACCGCAAACGACATTTAATGGTTACTCTTGTGGCCTCTGGTTATGCTCCTCACACACACACACACACACACACACATTTTGCTAATCCTGTAATCTCATCCATTTGCAGTGCAGATATGTAAAAGAAACCGCCTGCTGGGCCAAGCAGGGCTAGAGATGCTGCAGTGCTGTACTGCAGTGTTGTCTCTCTTACACTCATCGCCTCATGTTTGACACCACCAGTGACCACCCTCACACACAACCTCCTCAAAAGCTTCAGTGCACAGTGCCATGAAGCAGCAAAAAGGCTGCCAAAAGGCTGCCACTGTGTGCAGCAGCTGCCCATTTATTGCTTAACTGTGCCCAGTATTCAAAGCAGGCTTGATAATAGGCTCAAGCTCAACAATGCCACAGTTCCTTCCTACTCCCATAATGTCAGGCATGGCATCTAACAATGTGAGACAGTGTACATCTCGAGTCTAAAAGCCCAGTTTGATTCAGCTAGCAAGGAAAGAAAAGCTTTTGGTACCATTTTATAAACTTTGTCACTTTTACTTTAGGGACAAAAAGCCTGCATGCAGTATTAAAATCACACATTCAGGGTTTATTTTGCACAGCACTTCCTAGCAAAGTAAACCACATAAATCTAATTTAACAGCATTTCTTATAGCTCACAGTGCCTCTTTAAACAAGCTTTCCTCCAGAGTTTACAAAAGGCATGTATAAAAGCCAGAAAAATAAATTATGGGGCTTTGTGACCTCTTCATCTGGCAATGACAATAAGTGGCATTAAGACAGAGTTTTCAACATTTCTAGGGAACATGTCATTTCATTTCCCACTGGAAAGGATTCTCCTAACATCTTTTATTAAAGGCAACAAGAACCAGGCAATTATCATAACATGCAGAAGAGAGTTTTGTGTGGTTGGTTTGGGTTAGAATTTCTTGGTTTTTTAGCAATTCAGAAAAGCAAATAAAAAAATGTAGGAACTGGCCTCAATATGGAAGAAAAGGCTGTAAGAGTGGGTAATAACCTGGATAAAGCATACCTATAATGACATGAAGATGATGATAACCTATATGACCCCATTCATAAGAAAAATACCATCTTTGAAACTGGACAAAGGGAAGTCTGACAAATCTCCAACTTGTGTTTGTGGCTAAACCACAACCAAAGCTTATGATCATAAACAAATTATGATTTTTTTGCACAGTTTTATTCTTACATTTTCTCTGAAGCAGTGTTTTGGTGCTTTCAAAATGGCAAAAATGAAAGTCACATGAAAAGAGTTACCATAATATCAAATAACAAAGCAATAACGGGAATTTTGTTTTGAAAGCAACCCTACACTCTTACAGGACAAGATCTAGGAAGAATATTTTGTTCTTCATTTTGATGCAGCAGCAGATAGATCAAGTATGAAGAATTTTCTTATTGTAAGAAAGGTTATAAGCTGTCAGCAGAAGATAATTCACAATAATAAAAGAATTAGAGAAAGCGGTGTACTAAGCCTCTGCCTACAGAATTACAGTCCCTAGACATGAAAGAACAGATTTTTTTTTTTCCCCTTGAGTGTTTCACTGGCTAAGAAAAGCTAGCAAATTCAATGCAAGTCTCTTTGGATTTTGGGTTTTTTTCAGAAAACACAGGGTAAAGGAGTACTAGTGAGTTTAATGATCTTCACTGGGACACATTGCTTTTAAAATTCCTTCCTCTTTGAAAAACCTTTATATAGCACTCTTCATCAGTGGTTTCTATAACACTTAACAGAGGAAACAAGATATAATTTCCTTTCCGTTTACAGTAAGTAAAACCAAATGAAAATCCCAACAGAAATATCAAGAGAGGTTCTCAAGGTTGGAATCACGTGTGAATTTTCAGACAATTTTCAGGTGCTGACTAACTCCCATAACCCTAAAGGCTTTTAAGAACTCAACCTGTTTTTTCTCAGTATCCACGAAGACCAATGGGAGAGTCCCTATATTTCTCAGTAGCTTCTGGGACTAGGGCTTCCCAAAATCTACTAATTTCCACTTTTTTCCCAGCTCTATTCACAAACATGGTAAACAAAGACAGAAACAAAGGCCAGGTTTCAGGCAAGGGAGAATGGTGATCTATGCACTAGGGAGCCTGAAAAGATAGGCTAATTAATGTCCAGACACTGATTTGGCCACCATCACCTATGACAGAACAAATGGGACTTGACAGACTCCATTTTATAATCTCATAAAAAAGCTGGAAGAGCATATCACTGAGATCAAAGTCAGACCACAAGCAGTGCAAACCATCAAGGTAAAGTCTGGAAAAGTCTTGACTGAGAACTTATATTTCTAAGTGATACTCCAATTTAACTTAAATCTAATCATCAGTATTTACTGAAAGCAGAGCTTTTATGTTGCTAACGTATTTATCTTTTAATATTATCAGGAGGTGAATACCGAAAATATAAATGCAGCATTACAGGGAGAAAAGCAAAAGACAAGAGGTTAGGTTTCCATAAACCTTTCTTTTATGCCTCATTTCTCTAACACAAATGGACTCAATTTCCACTTAAATAATCCCTTTGATTTTCAGAGTATTAATAGCTGCATTTCATTTCTGAAATACAATCTGGTAAGTAATTATGTTCAGAGAGATATAATGTACTCATTCACACTTTCACAAGGTCTGGAAATCATTACTGCACTAGTGAAAAACAAGTTTGGAACGTGCTATAAGTTTAACAAAGAGAGAGTCAAAGAAGGTCAAGACCTTTCAGAAAGTTTTCAAAGTCCTGGCTTACTATTGGCTTATTCTGCCAGTTCTCTCTACCAGGTTTCAGAAAAAAAACCAAAAAAAGATTGGAGGAAACTTTATGAATTTTCAGGAAGACATTTCTGATCATATTAGATCCTTACATGCTCTACAGTTCCCCTACTGTTGAGAAATTGAGTAGTATCTCCCATACACAGCTTTATGTAGCTAGACTCTTGTTTGTCCTCCATCATTTCTTCACATTGTAAAGAAGTTCTTTGCATAGTTTTCTTAAAATTGTGAGGTTTTTGGGGTTTTTTTAAGTAATATTATACAGGAACTATGTCACAAGCATACAAGAAACAACTTGAAAATGGTAAAGGTGCAATTTCACGAGCTACTTATGTCAACCCAAGTCCAAACTGCTGCAAAAAGCACTATTTCTCTGTTCTTTGCACCCAGTCAACGTGTTTCTTCCTACTTCATGTCAGCATTAGATTTCTAATACCTTAGATACAAACTTAAAAAAAAATTCTTTCATTTTTGAATTTTTAATTCTCAAATTTTATTTTAATATTTAAAATTTCTATCAATATTGACCTGACTTGGCTAGAATTTCCCACAGGTTCCTGCAACTATACTTGATTATTACTGCTGAGTATGTGAATTTTTATCATGAAAACAATCTCTTACTTATCTCAGAAATTAGCATAAGAGAGCTTTCTAGGTTTAAGACTCAGTCTGCAGGGTATTAGTACCAGGACAACAGCTTCTTGGGACTAGATCCAGATGTCTTTAGCTTTTTTCGGTCTGGTCTGCCTCAAGTGAGGACTGAGCCATTTCATTTGCTCTGAAACAAACAAACAAAAAAACCCTAACCCAAAACCAAAACAAACCAAAAACAACAACACCACCACCAACAACAACAAAAAACCACAAAACAAAACAA
>VWZS01005933.1:1027483-1140870 GCA_013397075.1 Rhabdornis inornatus
AAAAAAAAAAAAACCAAAAAAACAAAACCCACCCAAAACCTACACAGAACAAAAACCCAATAAATCCTTCATTAGCTTTTTATCCTTTAATCTGGCAATTTCCCATTCTCCATTCCCCAAAAGTCTTAAACTGATTTTCCAGGAGAGGATATTTTCTTTTATGTACACTTAGCGTAAAGTTAGCTGTCAAATCTGAATATTCTTGTTCTTGAGCTTCTGCTATGCAAACAGTTAAGGGCTTGGTTCCATGGCTCCACAGTTTGAGCACCTGTGATATGGGAACTGAACACAGTTAACCAGGCATTGCAAGTTGTCCATACACTGATTTGTCACAATAAACACACAAAAATTGCTATCATCTATTGCAACATCAAAATTGCAATGGAGATCTAAATACTTTGGGGCACTGTTCCTGTAAAAGAAAAATCTGTGCAGCTCCACTGACTTTAGTGGACCTACAGCATTTATATTGTTAAAGAAGGTGATCCACTGTAATTTGAAACTCAAATACAGACACAATAAAATTTAATGTAGCTTGGAAAGGATCTATTCTAGAAACAGCTTGTAAGCATCAGATAATTACTCTCTTCAAATAGTTACAAGGGTGGATTAATTTTACATCTTGCTCATTTCCATTTAGTATGATGCAGATGAATCAATGCTACAAGAGGAAAAATTGCAGGAATGTTTATCAAAATATATAAACATGTTTACAGTTCTTTTGCTGAATGCTCATTCCATCTCGTTTCTACTTAATTACAGATAATCTTCAGTAGTAATGAAGAAAGCTTCTGAAAGAATCCCTTCCTATTTGAACTATAAAATTACCAAAAAATGGCAAAGAGCCTAGTTCTTCTGTAGACACTAACTCTCTAAAGGTCAATGCTAATCTCATAAGGGTATCTATCCCCTTTTTCTCCCTCAGGTATATAAATTGGTTTATTTTTAAAAGATCTTTTAGAGTTGCATGGATTTGAGTGGTCAAAAAATCTAAGAAATTTGTCAAATAATTTGCACTGAGAGAAGAGATGCAAGACAAAATTGTCTTTAGTTTCCATAACCCTGGATTATAGTTTCATTCTATGAAAACTGCATTATGACTTATCTGTTCTGCTGGTTAGAAGGATTCCATGATAGAACATTTTGTATTCTCCAGTTTCCACCCTTCTGAAAAGGTTTCTAGTTCTAGTCAGGTCATTTATACTCAGAATACATAAAAGGAGGTGGTCAGGTCTTTCTACAGGACTGAAGAAACTCATTCTAGTTCTAAGCTCTTCTCCTTTGCAAAGGGTCCCTTACTAGTCCCAAGAGAAAATGTAAAGTAATTCAAGAGCTTTATACAATTGTTTTCCTCTCTATCAAATTTATTAAATAAGTGCAGTACTTAGAAAATGGAAATTGCTAAACAAGAGCTAAATACTATATCCATTACTTCACTGCCAAGGGAAAGGTGCTATTAAGGTCATTCTCTGTGGAATTATTAATTTAGCATTTTCCATGATGCATCCTGCTTTATATTATTCTAACTATGCCACAGTTTAAGCATTTGGACAGCAACATTGTTTGCAATTTTTGTCCTTTTAAAAATTTAACAATAATCATTTTATGCTTCATATGATAACATATACAAAATTCATTCGCTTTAAAGTTTTCTTATATATTTCCTATTATTTCTGGAGCATTTTTGTTACCATAAAAATGTCTCCAGCATACTTGCTTGAAACCTGACTGGGTGGAGGATTCCTTTTGCAACTACAAAGATAATTTTTCCTGGAAACAATTCCTCCAGCATTACCCACTGTAAAAAAAAAGAATTATATATATATTCAAAATAGATTTTATTGACTCTGGTAGCTAAATAACAAGATTTCTACTTCAACAAGCATGCCTCACAACCAGGAGGACTACAGATCACAAAGGGATTAACTCTTCCCCATGCCCAATTGCTTTTCCTGAAGGATAAAGGACATTATGGGAAGAAATCTAGAACTGACCTTTGCATTGCAGCATTATTATTCCAGGATTTTTCTTGTCCAGGCATAATAAAGGAGAAAGTGTCCTACTGGTGAGACAAAGTGGTGAGGAGCTATAACGGAAATAAGAGAGCAATGGCAGCTTTGATCAGCAGAGAGTTAAAAGAGGAATAGACTGGAATTGTTGCGCCCAGGTGAGGTACTACTGCGTGAGAAGGGACTGATTGTATGGCAGAGGATGGGCCAGAAAAGCATAACATTTGAAGAGTCAATAATCAGATAATGAGCTGCTATTTTTACTTTGGCATTCTAGGAAAAAGCTATGAAACTTATGGACAAATATGTCCTTTATTCTTTCTTATTGCACTGTTACTTCTGCTCTGAGCATGCAGGAGAAATGTCCTTCAAGCCCCTGAGAAATCCAGCCCAGCTATAGAGAAGCAACATGGTAGCACACATCAACTGGTTCTAATTTATTTCTTAAAAAGAAATAAAATTTTTACAATATTTCCTTGTTATTCAGAGGAGCACATAGAAAAGGTAAATAAAGCCATCTAATGAATAAAACTATTTCAGTGAGTGATTTAGCACAGTTACAAAGTTAATTCATACTTATTAGAATTCATAAGGGAAGAAAATGTTAATAATCTACACTCAAAAAAGTTTTAAGACGTGGTGTGCATTGAACAGTGAAAGGGCCATCTAGTAATAAGCTGAAGAAATACATAAATTGTACCAGAGATACAGCAATATCAAGACAAAGATTTTTCACAACACAACCTGAAGATTTTAAAATTGCATTAGACTGAGAAAAATAATTTGGAAAAACCTTTGAAGAAAAAGCAAATTTTCAGAAAATCAGGGGAGTTAAGAAAAACAATATAGTTTGTGGATGTGAACTGGTTACAAAAGAGCCTTTACTGAATTAGGCTGTGCATATCAAAAGATAGATACAACAGTGTTTCACCACTTGGTATCCTGCACTTCCACAGCTGCTTCTGGAACAGCATATTCAGTTCTGGGCATATCACCAGGAAATTAAAAAAGATTTGAAGAACAGCAAAGAACTTTAACACCTGAGAGAATTTTATGTTGCAAGATTTAGGTGAACTAAATATAATCTACTGTCCTCAGCAAGGACCAAACAGACCCAAAGAATACAAATACAAGAGTAAGGCTAAATAATATTGTTGATGGAGATTTAATTGCCATATGAAACAAAAAAAAACCCCACCAACATTAAAGTTAACAAAAATGAAACACTTAATGAAATGGGAAAATATTCTAAGACCAGAGTAAAAGCACTTGGTGCAATTATCTCTCTGTGACACAGAAAAATTTCCCTGGAAAATTTAAACCTAGGATAGTCCAAGACTTTAAACACTTAAAGAAGCAAAGAGGCACACAGGTCAGGGACAAAATTAGGATGTAGCGGGAAAGAGCGATGTATTAATGCCTGAGAAAAGGAAACCAGTGCAAAAAGCTAAGAGAGAGCATGAATACCAAAAACTCCTAAACAAAAGTATCAATTGAAGTGTTGAGAAATGGTATCTCAGGACTTTTACAGTTTAGTAATTTGTGTCTGTAGCACCTATTTCTACAAAATACGTTTTAAATAGCAGGGGTATATTTGAGGGTATTCTGACTGGAAATTCTACTATCAGTAATAGTTTATAATATTTATAATAACTGTAAATGAGATAAGAACTAGAAAAAATAATCAAAATCAAATTCTAGCTTTCTTACAAACTAAGTCCACTTTATCCTGTAAGCAATTAGCTTATCTAGACTTAAATGTACATATATAGAAGACGTACTTCAGAGAGAGCTGACTTAAACAAGAACTCGCCATGAAAAGAAAAAAAAAAAGATCTCTACTGCAGAATAAAATAAGCAAAGAAGTCATCTTAATACACTCACACTTCAAGGGCCTCTCAGGCATGAAAGATGAGAATTTTAAAAAGGTTAATTTCAGCTCTCAGGTATGCCTGACTAAAGGTAGATTATAATAAGAAATTGCTTTAATTATGGCAAGCCAGCTAACTGTATCCCTAAAGTTTTTTAGCTCTAATAATCGTAGTTAAGGAATTTTGAGAGATTCTATCATAACCACCACATTCATATCAAAGTACATTTCAGGCCACATTTTGCCCTTAGTTACACCATTTCAGTATTAAACTCTCCAAATTAATGTAGATTCTGTTTACAAAAGCCCTTAGAGTCACAATGCATCCAGAAATGGAGTGCAGCTTTAATAAATAAAACATGGGGGAATATTTCTTACAATTGAGACATTCACAGATGTAGTGGGAAAAAAAATTTAAAAACTTGAAACTTTCTTTAGACAAATTATTCCTTCTAAGATGCCACATCTCCAGGAAGATTCCTCAGCTATGAGAATTGAGAGTATTATGAAGACTCTACCTTTCTCTTCAGCTGAATTTCTGTAGCTTAAAACTACCTGGAATAAGGACTGGGACTTAGTGCTCCAACTAGCAACCTAGAGACTATTTCTGACCAACTGACTGTCATAATGGCTTTGTAACAGAATAGATCAACCCTCGCACTTAGCAAATGTTGTGAGCTACAATTCTTGAGGTAGTCTGCACCCCAAATGAAGCAGAAGAGGCACCTGATTCTTGTTTCTCACCACATGATGAATGCAAGCAGGACACCGACACCCCCATTTCAATAAAATTTACAGCTGCTATGAATATACATCTAGTAGAAGCAGTCCCTACAGGTGAAATACACAGAAGAACAGAATTCTGACTCTATGTCAGATAGATTCCAAGCAACTTAACTCAGGATATTTGTGACAGTCACATACTTTGGCAGCAACAAGCTCTCAGATCCTCTGAAATGCACATACTTATTTTTTGCATTAAAATGTTAAACTGCAATTTTAGAGGGACAGTGAAATAAAACAAATAAAGAACTCAGTCCTTACTCTCTAAGAGATTGGGGTAGAATTGGCTGGGATTGGAGGAAATGCGTAGTTACAATGAGGGTTACTATGCAATTGTCTGCTTCTTGTTGGTTTACCTACGTCTCATACCTTGAGACATATTTTTTGATTGTCATGCCTTATCAGCACCCTTTCTTCTACCATTATTTGTTTAAATGAACCTTCCCAACACATTTCTTCTGCTACCACCATAGATTTTAACCTTATACTACTTCCTAGAGTTGCTTAAATGTAATTTTCCACAATCATTTATGGAAATATATCTATCTAAACACCAAAATAAAAACCAGAATCAAAATCCTTTGCAACAACATTTTCCTATTAGGAAAGACAACTAGGACATTTACTTTGAAAATGATGTACTTATGTTGCCCAAGTCCCATAGAGTTTGATATGCTGAAGCTAATTGCTATAAAATACTGCATTAATAATATTTTTTTAGATAAATAAAGGAGAACAGCAAAAGTAAGACAAGTAAAACAGATTCAAATAGCTATATTCTGAGAGGACCATTTCCCAGTGTATCTTACAAAAAATTTTAAGGCAAGATTTAGCATAGAAAAAGTATTTCAGTAGCATGAAAATCCCAAGTGATGCAGGGTATATCTATGCCATGAATTATCTGTCTCATTCAAAGAATGGAATTGAAAATAAATTTTATAATCAGTAGATTTAAAACCCAAAAGGAAGACCTTTCCATATATGGCACAATTCAATTTAAAAATTCCTTCTTGCAGAATGTTTCATAAAACAAAAGCATAAATTGGATTAGCTTCAGAACAGGGCAGCTGGCAGTTCCCAGTCCTTAAATTCCTAGTTACCAGAATCTGGGAAGACATACGTGTGAGAATGACACAATCCATCTTCTATTTCTTGCTTCTCTTTTTAGAAGTATTCACTATTATCAAGCTACACAAATGTATAATCTGACTTAATTGGTTTTACCATATTATATGCAATGCCAATAATAACACATATACAGTAAATCAGCGAGGTATGTGCTGTAGCACCCACATATTCAGCAGAAGAGCTAAGCCATGGAACATTACTAAAAAAAAAATAAAGATACGTTTGAAAGTGTGTGCTTTCTCAGACTCAGCAACTATAGGCTTGTGTTTCTCGGCACTGAAGGTTCACTGCTACTTTAGATTATGTACAGATTTGAAAAAAAATGAAGATGACATTAAGCCAAATGAAAAAGAAAAAAGCTACCCAGGCATGAAAGTTAACTGAAAAAGAGCAAAATACAGATAAAAAATTGTAAACAAAGTATATTTTTCATTGATGAATCATGTACAACAGAATGGACAAAGCAATATGCAAGGGAAATGAAGAAGAAATTACATAAAGGAAAAATAAGAGTAAAGGCAGCCAAGGAGACTAACCGCATAAGTGCATAGAGGAATAAAACCAATCTTTCCCCTCCCTCAGCATGCAGTTTTACTTTGAAAAATAGTACTACTATTTAATGCTCAAATAAGAGAGGAGGAGAGCTACAAAATCACAACAATTGAGCAGGTTGCTTGGAATCTCAAGAAACATAGCTATGAAAGTATGTGTGGGAGAGAAATAAAAATGTGATTTAAAAACTTAAGTTCTCAGTTGTTATCCTTAAATTTCTGTGTAAAATTATAGTAAGTGAATTAATACATTTTGTGTCTGGATAGCTACACATATATGTAGTGAGAAAGTATCAGTAGCACAGGTCATGTGGTAGCTTTGTGAAGGACAGCTTTATTAAAGCAAGACAAAATATTAAATATATTGGCCAAAGTAAATATTAATTGTTCCCATATTTGCTAGCTATTACATATGCAAGATTTGGAACTTGAAACTGTTGAAGCAAAAAAACATTCTACCATTTGTTATCTTTTAGTCTGAGAACAGGTATGCATAAAATAACTCTAAATAAGACAAAACAGATTAGTTTATAGCTAATTTATATTCTTATATAAATATTCTTATATTAGTTTATAGTTAAATTATATTCTTGATAATTCTCAAGAGATTTTTCTGTTGTTTCAACTTTTAAAATAAACTCAACTATTAATTTCAGTGTCAACAAGCATTTTATTTCTCATAAGTCAGGAGTGAAACAATGTTCCATCATGCCAATTCTAAAGTTCTTTGTTCCAAAGAATTTGCTAATTTATTGCATTTGACATGTAGCTGCACATTGCTAAAAATAAATAACTTGTAGTGAAGTTTATATACAGTCAGCGTTCCTGCTAGTCAATGTTTTTTGATTAAAACTCTGTTAAAAATGAACTGAAAAAAATCCGAACCATACTGTCTTGGCTTGCAAAGCAGGATGTAACCAAAAGCATGTATTCTACCACCATCTGTTAAAACCAGGTGGGGCAATGCTCTTTATCTTTTCCACAATCCATCCTTCCTCCAGGAAGATATCGTCTGTTAATGGGCCATTGAGTCCCACTGCATGACTGATAAAATTACATCATGCCACTGGGAGATGTTCCAGCCACGGGGAGGAGCCAAGCATTTCCTACCTAGATAAAAACTGAGATTTGGAACATCAGGGCAGCCTTTTTCCACTGGATTCCAGAGGAAAACCAGACCTTTCCACATCATCACTGGACCTTTGGAAGAAAACCGCACCCTTCTACAGGACCACTGCTTCAACTGAACCACATCTGTCACTCCAGGAGAACTGCAGCCACCATTCAATCAGCCTGCTACCAACACCCTGACTGACGGGGTGTCTGGTTGTATTCTGACTCTGTCAGTGGTTTTTTCCCTTTTTTTTATTACTGTGTTTTAATTTTTAATTTTTCCTAGTAAAGAACTGTTATTCCTATTCCTCTATCTTTGCCTGAGAGCTCCTTAATTTCAAAATTATAATTATTTGGAGGGAGGGGATTTACATTGTCCATTTCAAGAGAGACTCCTGCCTTTCTTAACAAACACCTGTCTTTCAAACCAAGGCACATACACAAATTAATGGGAGGGCAACTGTAAATATTATTGTAATTGTAAATATTACAAGGCTATTACACCAAAAAAATGCTTACTTGCAAGAGTTTTCTGAGCCAGTATCAATTAAAAAGTTAACAAATAATGTTTTTCTACACCCTTACCCAAACCTTTACCACCAAAGCCACAGTCTATACCCAGAAAACACACAGTAATTTCAAAACTGGTTTCTTCCAACACTGATTTAAGTTGATTTAAGTTATAAATATATAATTTCAAGTCCTGTAAACTGCTGATGTAAGGTAAGGACACAGAATGCATTAAGTCCTTATGAAGTGATGCCAATTGACATTGAAACAAGTGATGTGTTACCTGGGATTACTTTGGCCTCCTTACGACTTCTTTCTTTCCCGCTGTGATGAAATTTACTGGCCATAACAAAGCCTACGAGGAAATACTCAGTGACTTCAGCTGAGTCAGCTTTCTGTGACTCCTACTGCAAGCCAGGAGACACAGCCAACAGCCTGTTAGATCCCACTGCAGTGATGGGTCCATTAGGGGAGAGATTCAGATACATTTTGGGTAACCCAAAACTCTCTCAGTAACATTTACATGTCTGATCACAGCAAACCTATCATCTACTGTCTAAAACCCCAAAAATCCCATTTTGGACACTTTAAATAAGGAATTTACATGCTGAACTGTGTTTATCCTACTGAAACTAATATGTGTGTATTGACAAAAAAAAGAACATGAACTTGTCTTACAGTCAGTTATTACTTCTTAACACAAAGCAATTAATAAAACATTAAAAAATCCAACAATTAATTCCCTACAATCCTAACTTCCATAGATTTTATGACATATTTGTAAATTGCAAATTTTAAAGTATAGAATATTTGAAATATAATTAGAAAAATTATGAAATAATTAAAATCTTTAAACCTAGAATGTGGAGCAGACTAATATTTTATCTAGTTCATGCTAAGAGAAACCGAATGGTTACTCTCATAGGACAGATACATATTATGCTGTGTACAGAGTAGTTGTCATTGCAAGCTAGTTTTCCCAAGCGCATTAGTAGAAAAACAGGAAGAAAAACAAACAAAATCAACCAACCAACCAACAAAAAAAAAACAAAAAAAAAAAACAAAAAAAAAAAACAAAAAGCTAACACCATGGTAATTTACATAGCCATTATTATTAAAGGAACATCAACTGGATCACTCTCCAGATGTATATACATTGCCTTATACAGATATTTTAATAGGATTATACTCATAGAAGGAAAAAAAAAAAAGAACAAACCTAGACATGAGAAGTTTGTCACTGAGGATGAGGATCTATCAGAATTACTAATGCTGTATCTATTTTAGCCATCATATTGAAAGAAATACTTGCAAATTATATGGTAAGTATTTATAGAAATGATAGAGAAGGACTTTGTATACAGCCAGATAGTAACAAGAAAAGGGGCAATGGTTTTAAACTGTGATTACAGGTTTAGATTGGATGTTAGGAAGAAATTATTCACTGTGAATTCTTCACTATGGTGAACCACTGAACAGGTTGTGCAGAGAGGTACATCCCTGGATGTACAGACAGACTGGGGTCTCAGAGGCTGGAGGGCAGCATTGCAGACAGGGACCTAGTGGCACTGGTCAAAAGCAAGTTGAACATGAGTCACTGTGCCCTGGCAGCCAGGAGGGCCAGCCCTGTCCTGGGGGGCACGGGCACAGCATGGCCAGTTGGGTAAGGGCAGGGATTCTCACACTCTACTCTGCACTCATGCTGAATCCTGTGTGCAGTTTTAGGCACCACAATATAAAAAGGTCATTCGAATATTAAAGAATGTGCAAAGAAGGGCAAGAGTAATGGTGAAGAGCCTTGAAGGTAAGCTGAATGAGGAGTGTCTGAGGTAACTCCATCTGCTCAGCCGGGAGAAGAGGAGACTTAGAGGGGACCTCATCCCAGTCTACAACTTCCATATGAAGGGGAGAGGCAGGCACTGATCTCTTCTCTGTGGTAACCAGTGACAGGACATGAAGGAATGGCGTGACATTGTCAGAGCAGTTTTAGGTTAAATATTAGGAAAAGGTTTTTCACCCAAAGGGTGGTTAGGCACTGGAACAGGCTCCCCAGGGCCTGGTCACAGCGCCAAGACTGCTGTTGTTCCAGAAAAGTCTGGATGACATTCTCGGGCACATGGTGTGATTCCTGGAGCTGCCCTATGCAGGGCCAGGAGCTGGACTTTGATAAATGTTGTGAGTCCCTTCCAACCCAGCACATTCTGTGATTCTATGTTTAGGGTCAAGTTGGATGGGGCCCTGAGCAACCTGGTCTCATGAATGGCATCCTTCCCACAGTAGAGCAATTGGAACTAGTTGTTCTTAAGGTCTGTTCCCATCCAAAACATTCTGTAATTCTATATTGCTGTGAGTAGTGGCATGGGTACCTACTCCTTTGTTCTCTATTCTAATTAAATTCCAGCAGGAACTTAATAACAAAACAGGTATCTGTGCAACTTTCCATCTCTGGACTTCAGCACATTCTGTTCAGATTAAATATTTGGAGATTATTGTGTGCCAAATTTAACTTCCACTAAGCATGCAACACTGCAAGTTAACCAACAGGTTGAGACAAAACTGAGGAAGCTTTGAAAAGGACAAAAAAATGGAGTCAGTACACAAAAGTCAAAGCTTTCTTTCTAAAGCATAAAAATGACAGATAACACTTATGTGATACAAGTGTTATCACTTATGTGATAACGTGTCTGAAACAGTAAGGTAGACTGTATTGTTAAGCAGAAGACATAGAATTAAACTTCCTATGCAATGCTATTGCTACCGCTATCTGCAAACACATTTTACAATCATTGCTTGTGACATCATCACAAAACCCACGCACATTCATTTTTCAACCTTCTTTAGAGTCATTAACTCTGCTGTGATGAATAAAATATATTCCATATGGAACATCAGCTAAGTAATATTCTTCAGGTCATAAACCACTAAACAAGCAAAATCCAAGTATCTGATCACCAGTTCAAGTCAAATAGTACCTTCAAATTTATAAAATGAAACTTCAGCCAACTTATCATGGATATTTGCAGCTCATAAATGATTTAGAAATTATGAGAATCATTAACTCGAATGACAAAAGTTAACAGTTTCACCTTGCATAATGTACCACAAAATATGAAATGGATGTTGGCAAAATATACTTTGCATATCTTGTCAAATTAGTAAAATTTATCGTCACAAATTTGTATATTTCCTGAAAACAAGTCTAACTATTTTTCCATGTATAAAATTAAAATTCTTACAAAAAATGGTCAGCCTAGTATGTTTTGTGCTTGAACATTAGTACCTTCCATATAAAAATTATTCAATAATTGTGACCACACCTACTTCTCCCTCATTTGTTCTACAGTGAAAAGCATAAAAAAAATTGTATTTAATTTTCAAAGTACATTTTGCCATCCAGCATCAAACCAGTGCTGCACAAAAGCTGACTATACTCTCAGAAATTCTTTACATTAAATATAGTAGGAACACAAGTGAGTTTTATCTAATTAATTTATTGAAAGAATCACTAGCACATAAATTACAAATTCCAGTTTAAGGTTTATGGTAGTGTACAGAGAATCACTGGCTATTCAATTAAAGATCTCATGTAGTTTTCCTGCAATTGCTTTTCCTCTTGGCTCTTCTATTCATTGACTTGACAAAAGACATCTTGGATACCTCCATCATTACTGCTCTCAACTATTTAATCAAAATAGCACTGTTCCTTGTTTTTGACAGATCACATGAAGGACTCAGACCTCAGAAATGGACCTTTTAAAGATCTGTTTTAAATATTGAACAACTCTGTGTATCAATCACAAGTTATATAGTGTAAGACAACATTTTTCTTGAGATTCCAAACTCCCTTTCCCTGCTCAAAGTGTGGATGCTGTGTTCACAGAAAGAACTGTACTGCATGTTGCAATCAGCAAATCTGAAATTATTTGCTTTATATGTCTTACTTCCCTATTTTTCTGAGTTTAAACCTTATGCTTTTTTTCTTCCTTCACACTGATTAACAGAGATACATTATTTTAAAACTACTTGCATTAGAATTGCCTAAGTCACAGGTTAATCCATTCCTCCTGCTAGAACTCTGATTATAATTCTTAAGGGATTTTTCCCCTCATCCATCACTGACACTCATTCTCAGACTTCATTTTCAGTCTCTTTTCCCCCTGCTGGACATGGTTCTCAGCATGACTAGAGAGGTATTAATCCTTTCTTCTTAGAACATATAAGTACTCTACTGCACTGACTACCTGTCTCATAAAAAATGTTCATAATTCAGGCTTTTTTTAAATGAGTACAAACTTACCACTTTGAAGCCATAAATCATCTACTAGCTCACCGTTAGAATTCCATATTGTGCACAGCAAAACTGATTTGTCATGCACACTTCTTTAGACTATTTCAGATATTTAATTTCACTTATTACAATACATTTAAATATGGCATTTGTATGCCCACTCTGGAAAAGTACACATTGGTAAAAACACGCACTTGACAGCCTCATGTCCACTTTGAAGAGGTGGTTGGTAGTTGCTATCTGGTTGAGTAACTAGAGTAAGACTATCCTGTAGTGTATGAAATGTGCTCCACAGAGGGACAGAACAAAAGCAGACCTGCTCAGTGACACAAGGACATTACACCTGTCTGCCATCAGAAGTGCCCAAGGTCATGCTGGATGGAGCTTTGAGTAACCCAGTCTAGTGGGTGGCACCCCTGCCTCTGGCAGGAGGGCTGGAACTAGACAACCTTTAAGGTTCCGTTCCAACCCAAACCATTCTGTGGTTCTATGAAAAAAGGAGAAAGGGAGAAGCAGAGAGAAGGAGAGTGAGTACACACACACGGAGCCTCCCCCAACAACTTTTGCCTTTTGTTTGCCATGCTACATGCCTCTTCCACTGACTACTGCTAATAAAACTCCAGAAAAGTAAAATTTCCATTATTCTCTAAATTAGCAAATTAAGTAGAACAGAAACATAATAGTGATGTTACTTCAGGCAGACCATTGAATCCAGTTCCTATTCCCAGAAAAAGAAATTGAGTTGAAAGAAATATTGTGTCTTCATAAAAATTACATGTGTTGTTATGCACTGGCAAATGCAAATGATTTTGCTTCCATGACACAACAGCAGTTTTCTACAGAGCTTATATCTTGCCTGACCCTTGGTACACAATGTCCAGCTGAATCCTTCAGGTTCATGAATTGATGATACTAGGTTAACTCAGTCATTTAAACTGGTCAGTGTTCTTAGTTGTCTAACACAATGTCGAGTTGCTCGAGTATCTACTGAGGTGACATGCAAGACTGACATGAAAGGCTCTCATATTAAGCCTTAAATCAGAAAGGCCACACCTTCCTGTCCTTGTTATAAGTAGCACTGTGTGTGTATCTATCTATAGACAAACTTTGTGTTACCTTAGCCACAGATATTTTATTACTTTTATGTACCAGATAATTTACCAGAAATGTAAATTTTTCTTTTCTTTTAATATGAACTCAATTAAAATGAAAACATGTTTGGATTTGCAATCACAAGCAAATAATTGTGGGTTCTCAAATTATAGTAGGACAGCAAAAGGCATACAGATACATATACAAATTTATGAATTAGCACATAAAAACTGTGTGGAAGACTGTTTAAAGACATTGTTTTATAGTTGTGAATTAAGAAAATAATTGTATATTTATTAGACTGTCTGAATTGCTATGACTGTCATAATGGTATGAGTTGTATTTGAGAGTTGATACTGGATGTTAGTGGAGGAAATTGAAAATGGTTCCGTTGATAAGATCCTACCTATAAGAAAATGGTGCTAATAAGAAAATGGCGGTATTGCCTGCAAATGCAGTTAAAACATGATTAAATGCCTGTACTTTGAAATGTATACCAAAGCTATTTAATGTATCTTCCTGCATCTTATTAGCAGTCAAGAAAATTCAGTTCACCAAAATATTTAAAAATGCTGCCCAGAGCAGATCAATTTTTATTATCAGCAGAGAGGATTATCAAGTAATCAAGGAACTTTTTTCCATAGGCAAGTCTGAACTGGTCATTTAGTGTTCATACCAATGAAAATACTCCCTGCAGAGATTCAAAACAGATGAAAACTCACTCTCAGCAGCGCAATGAAAACCCAGCAAGGTTCCTCTAAATAAATCCTTAATTTGGAAAGTTACTTTTTTAACAAACAGATATTTATAACAAACAGATATTTAAGAGGAAGGTAAAACATAGCAACTTCTCTGTAAGAGTGTGCGGGGATTTGCACCACTAATTAGTGGTTTGTCATCAGTCTCGTCTGTTTCTGTTTGGAGCCAGGATTATTAGAAAGGCGACCGAGACAGTTTTTCATGTTTGGACTTGGATGTTTATTATATCTTATCAAAATTTACAGAAAGTACAACAGTACCTCTAGCTGCTTGATAGAAGTAGGAAAAATGGCTCTAAGCTGAGCCTGTTTCAAGGCCTTTTAAAGCTAAACAGACCAATAAAAGTTTAACATCTATATTATTTATACTTTTGACCCAGTAATAGATTCCCATGACCCTTAGAGTGACTTTTGACTGACCAATCCAAAGGTAACTATCTAAGTTCCGTGAAGAAGAAGGAAGAGAAGATGAACAAGAAGAAAGAGACACCACCCAAAATTCTACATCTTGTCCCCTAACTACCACTATACTGTAAAAACCTCAAATTTAAAATCCATCACCCAGTGAAAATACACACATCTAACCCACTACACATTTGCGATTTCTAACTTAGCATTTATATTTAGAAATCTTCTCCAAGGTTTCAGGTCCAGTGCAGTGTTTTTCAGGGAGTCTGTGCCTGGAAGCACAGAAAGCTCAAAAACTCCAGTTTCCTGAGATCCAACACTTCTCTACACTGAGACAGCAAGAAAAAGTGGAAGGTAAAAGCAGATGCAGAAGGAATGAGACAATTTTCATTCTTCCCTTAAGAACCTTGAAAACTTTTAATACTTTTCATCTCATCTCTTCTCTCCATGTATAAACTGTAATGTTCTTATCCTCTTTAACTACTCGAAACTCTTTTTTTCCTACCCCACCCCAGCTTTTTACCATTTTTTTTTCCAAAGCTAAAACTCATTGGTTTGGGGTCTTGGGGTTGTTTTCTTTTTTGTTTTAAATATCATGAAAGTTCTCTGTAAGAACTCGTGATTTCCTCATGGTATTTATATCTCATGTCCCTAGCAGGTCCAAAGGATTGTGATAACATATATTCATTGATCACTGGCTAATTACTACCAATTTCTTCTGGTTACAGTTGTCACTGTACACTTTAAAAAAATTATGCACAATTAGCAATTGTAAATCATCCTTCTCTGAAGACAGAATTTCACAGCCAATGTGTCTTTGTAAACATATTCATATATATTAATACACAAACATAAATTTAATGCTATTTATTGATTTGCATATACACACCTATCATATGCAATCTTTGTGGGTTAAATTACCCCAAAAACTAAGAATTTTCTTCAGCAGTTTTATACATTGACTCAAAGAAGCTGGCTAGACAACCCAGGCTTCAGCAGCTACTGTACTATAAGAAGTGATACAGAGTAAAACCTTAGAATTTATGCAACAAAATTAGTCCACTGTGTCCTGATTTTGGCTAGGATTGAGTTAATTTTCTAAACACCTTCCTGCGGTGTTTAGCTGCCTGCAGGTAAAACCACAAGGATCAAAATCTCAGAGCATTACAATTCTTTCTACAGACATTGAGATATGATGGAGATGAGAAAGAAAAGTTAAACCTTAAAAAATCATTGACCAAGGACGCTTCAAGAAAGACCAAGGAGATCCTGAATACTTAATAACAGAACACTGAAAGGTGTGACAGCAATTTGTCTCAACTGTCACACTTGTCACGTAAAAGAGAAACTCCAAAGTGATGCAGTTTTCAAAATGCAAAACAAAGCAGAACAAAATGTCCAGACTCAGTGAATATCTCTTCTGTATTTGATTACCAAAAATACAAAGGAAGACGGAGATTTCACATAATAGGTGTGAATCCTCTTCAGGAGAGAAAAAAAATCCCTCTGAGTCATTGATGCAGAAAAATTCTCCAAGTTAGGACTGTCTCACAAGGAGCAAAACCCACAAAATATACCTACCCAAAAAATACCAGTAGTCAACAGGAATATAAAGTCAACAATATAAAGTCAACAGGAAATGGAATTCCTCAGGAAATCTGTCCCTGTGTTCTACAACAAACATATTAGCACTACCTGAGCCTACATGCTCAGCTGAACATCATATTCCCCTATTACTAATAAGCACAAGAATTCAAAGGGAAGAACACGATTCACTTCTCTGTCAATTGTAATAGAGTCTACATTTCAGAGGCCTGAGCTGTTATTCTCAGAGTCACATTTTAGGAGTATTTAAAGAGTGAAAACAGTCAAAATTTAATGTTAGGAATGTGCTAATTTGAACATCAAAACATAGTGATATGTAGAAATAAGCATACCAAATTGTGTATAGCCTCATCTCAGCATTCAGAATACTTTTAGAGTATTCAGAATTAGTTGTGCTTTCAATAATCTATGAAAGTCAATTGGTCGAGGTACATTTCATCAAGTTAAGAGAACCTTCCTACTTTGCTGAAGTTAGGAAAGCAATAAGTGAGAAATGCAGAAAGAATAATGAGAAAATTCTACAGGCCTTTATTTGCACACTGATATCTTCACTGACAACTTTCTACTTTTCCAACACCTCAGATCAGAAAAGATCTTTATAGCATGTTTGAGTACTACTGATCTGCTAAGACTGAGAGACCAGAAATAACAAGGCTAGCCAATTCACAGACTGGAGTAGCCAACATTTGTATGCCAAGGAAAATGGTGAAATGCCTGTAGGATCATTGTTTTACAATTTATTTTGACAGGAATTTCAGCCTGACAGTTTCTTTTCTTTGTTGAGTGTTCTTGTCTTGGGGGTATTGTTTTGTTGATTGGTTTTGATTTCTTTTTTTCAAGGACTGATTCTACTCTTATTTCCATTTTAGTATCTCAGTTTCTCAGCCTTTCAGCATTTTCAAATAAGCAGAGAGGTAAAAAATTGTTGCAAATAACTTGGAATATAAAGAATAATAATAATTAAAAAAAAACCCAAAACCCACATACACTACAACAATCAACCCATCAACCTAGCAGTGTACAGCAAAATAAAAAGTAAAGAAGTGAAACTTAGAAGAAAAAAATCCAAGTAATTCACCTTAAAAACTTGTTCTTCAAAGTTTATCAAAAATTTGTCTCCATCTTGATTGGTCAAAATTGTGATTGTACTGTAGTCTGCATAATAACTCTTTTGGTTTAATGAAAGAGACAGATCTCTCAAATCTACATATTTAGCTTTTATAGAGATTTTTTTTTTTTTAATGACTTCCTCATAAATAAAGATTGTAAATAAATTAAAACTGATGTAATTTCTGGGAAGTTACTAGGCCTTATTCTATATTTTGTGCGGATTCATCATCCTCGCTTTGTACTCTTGGATCTACTCAGATCTCCACAAAGAAAAGCTTTGTCCATCCATTTTCTGCCACTATTACAATTACAAAAAAAGAATTGGCATTTAAAATATTTTTTTAAATAATTACATAAGAATTTTCCATGAATATTCTGGTTAGTTTTTACTTCCACAAGTAATTTCTATTACATTTACATTACTTCTTGCAATGTGAACCTCCTCTTTTCCACCAGTCTAATAAGCAAATAAGAAGGGTTACCATATTAAAATGAAGTTATCTCACCGTCACTTGTAATCTTATGTACAATCACTAGCTTTTACAAGAAAGAGAATTAAGATCCTTTATTGTTTGATTTATTCTGTGTCTTTTAGAAATAATAATACCTTATTCATAGTCTGCACTGAAAAATCAAGTCCTTAAATGATGCATTATAAAAGAGTATTTAAATACTGCAAATACCAAAGCTTCATCAGGTGAACTCTGCATGAACGTTTTGTGTTATCAGATTATCATGCACCAGCATTCACATTTCAAAAATTTCTTTAACTTCAAGTAAGGTCCAGAAGTTTTTGTGAAAAATTTGTATTCAACTCAGGAAAATATACTAAGCACATATAGACTGAAAATGTATCAACAATGTGTCCTAGTGTTGCAGCCCTTTGATCATCTAAACAATAGCATTGTTCAGGATAGCAACCCTTTTTACTCTAACACCCAGATTTTCATCTTCCAGAAGCAAGTATGCAAAACAGGCACCACAGTCTGGCCCCATCTACACATCATTCATGGTATGAAAAAGAAGTATTACAATACACACCCATATCCCATGAGACTTGAAAATGTCTTCATTGCCACCATCACCACTAATACTTTCCTATAGAGTAAAACAACTAAAGAAATGAAGCAATGATTTTCCTTTTTTTTCCTCAACACTATTTTTGGAGAAATGTGAGAGATTTTTTAACTGATGTCAAAGTAATATATGAATGCATAGGCTGGTTATACAAAGAGGATATCAAGACTACTCAAATGGCTATGCATATTATGCCTAGACTTACACTCATTTATCTGTGAACTACAAAAATTAATAAAGTTTGTAAGGTTTTGTAACTGGCTATTTCATTTTTACTCCTGGGTTCCCCCCATCAACTGTTAACTGACAACCTGCCAATGTCTTTCTATCATTGGCATATATACTCTTCTTGCTCCTATAGCAGCAGGACTGTGCCCTATTCCAAGTGCATTGAGAGAAAAAGATCTTTTTTTTGCTTTTTTTCAACTACCTATTCTCTATAAGCAAAGCAAGCCTAACTCTACTTCTGGAAAGCATCAACAATTTCAGAATACTTCTAAACCTTCAAATATTTTAAAGGATTCATAAAAGAATATATTTTAAAAATTAGGTAAACCGTGAGGTAAATTTCCATAACATACAGAGTAGATAAATCCCATTCAATATAAATGAGGAACTGCCACCAGTTGTGATGTTTGCCAAATCAACTGGATTTATGTTTCAGGCAAATCCTGAGACGATTTCAGAACAATATTCAAGTTTACATCACACTTTTGGTACAGAGTGCATTTTCAACAGTTTTTTCACTTTTGGGGGGTTGGTTGTGTGGTTCTTTGTGCTTTTTTTAAATTTTTTTTTGTAGTTTATTTATTTCAAACTTCTAACCCAGTATTCTCTCCCTTGGGCTCCCTTTTACATCTTTCATGCTTGCAATAGAACAAATATTCATCAATTTACTGATTTCAATGAACCTAATCTTCATTAGACTCAGTAGGGAGGATTGAATTAAATCCTGAGATTACTGACATGATAGTGTTAGAGAAACTCCCATATAAACTAGAAGGTTTTCCCTGTCCAACCGTAATCCTCAGCACTTCGGGATTTTTTGGAAATGAAAATCTGAAACATATAATTATTAATTTCCTTTAAAAAAAATTAATTAAAAAATACTGTAAAAATGAAAGAAAGCATTAACACTCATATATGTATGTGTCATTTGTGCTCACTCAACTATCCAATATGTACCAATTTCATGTACTCAGTATTATTAGGGGCTTTTAAATCTTTTACCAGTTTTTTTTCCCTACAAGATTTATCACATAAGTATGTTTTTTCAACTACCATAGGTAAAATGTCTGCTTTAAAACTTCATCGTACAGTAAAGAAGATAAATATATTCCCAGTGTGGCCATTCACCATCTGCTTAAGCAAATACACTTCAAGACGCTTCTACAATTGTGATAAAGTGAGAGCAAATCTAAGACCACACAGAGCTCATCTCTAAAATGATGATTGTACAACTATAGTTTGCATCATAAGGGACCAGTAAAAATCTTTATGTTCTGTTTGAATGGCAAGGACTCGTATAATGGAGAAGATGGAATAAGAAAATAACAAAGAACTGATCCATTCAGCAGTTGTCTTAAATTTAGAAGCACTAATGAAACTTCTTGACCATAATTAGTATTTAACACTGCAAGGATATTTTTCCCTCTTTCAGATTTTTTTTAGCGATACACAACGCTTGCCATTTTACTAAATCCCAGAGGTGTTTTATTCTCATTTTCCAGGTGGAATTAAGAGTATGGAGTGCTCATGATTAACAACACTTCTGCTATTCTCCATGCATTTAGATTTTTATTCTTCTAATTAACAAAGTGATGACTGGGAAATGCTAATTCATAGCTTCCTCCTTGCACAGTGAAATATCCTGAAAAACAAGCTGAATACTAAGTGAAGACTTACAGTTTTATCAGGTCAGTAGCACTTTTTCTATTCTGTACAACAAACATTATTAGACAGATATCAAATCTGCATTAAAGCACTGCTAATAGCAAAACTTCAATGCACTGCCTGTTTACCAGGATTCTTAGTAATAACCCTGTAGTGGAAACAGCTAAGAATTCTACTGCTTTAAGGCCAACATCAGCACTTTTCTTTGGCATAAATACTTTTTCTCGTAGAGATTCAGCAGACTTGGTCTCTAAATAGTGAGAAGAAAAAAAAGAATCTCCACCATCTGTTCCAGCCCTGAGGGAAACAAACTTTCTTGGCAGTATATAGTTCAGGATTTAATTGCACCTAAAGCCAATACAAATACATGCAAAAAAATAAAACATCACTCTTAGTGAGAGGAAGTTTTGTATAATTTTACTTTAGTTTATTTCTTACGGCTACAGTTTAACTTATTTTTGCTGTAATCTGTTTTCCTTTATTTCTGTTGTTTGCTTTCAACAATTTAAAATTAAATCCACATAATCATTCCAGATAAAGAGAAAGCTCAAGGATCTAATGAGATTACATTGCCCAGTTTATAAAATTTTATTTTCTTTCTGTATGAGTATCAGGGCAAGTACATTTGCTAAGGCCAATGAGAAAGACTAGTTTCTTCATGAAAAGTAAAAACTTAAAATAATACAAATTTTATAAATTTCATATAAATTATTATGAATAATCAGTAACAAAGCTCTGGTTTCAAAAGCAAAATGGAGAAGTTCAGAGTCAAACAAGAAGAAAAATAAATTAGAATGAGGCAAAAATTGACTATTTTGATTTTCTGAAATTAATCTTTTAAAATCAGTTTCAGCTGGAGGATTCTTTGGGCCATTCTATATAAATTTAAATATGAGCAACATTTGTTTTATCTCAGGATAAAGTCTGATATTATAATCTACTTTAATTGCAGTTTATGTCAAAAGGAGTATTGTATAATAGGCAACTCCATGACAAAAAATGCTGTAATTGAATCACCAGTTATAGGTCTCTGTCAAACTTTAAATCATTATCTTTATCTTGCAATGTTTTCTGTTATAGAAGTAACAGTATAAACTCTGGTTACAGTCGTATAAATAATTTATTTTTTTAACTAAGGTAAATCAGAACTTCCAAGTCCTGGCAATAAATAGAATATATACAGTGTTCATCAAAATCATGTTACTGTATTTATTTACCTGTCTATGACAAAATTGACAGAGTATACTGCCCAAGTTTTCTTTTTCAGAAAGTGCTTGTGGCTACTTATTTTCTGGATGCTTCTAATACTTGCTCATACCATAACTTTAAAAATTAAAAACATAATAATATGATAGCTCCATCACAAGCATGTGTGGCAGGAAGCTTTCTTTGTTTTCTAGTCACAAGATGAGACAAATCAAAGGGAAAAACTGGAAGCCACCTAGGGAGTGATCTACTAAGAAATGTAATTTGGAAGCACCTGGCTGTTGCATTTCATTACTTATATTCTGCACTATTAGATTCCAAGAAAGTTGAAAAAAATACAGCTGAAAAATATTTACAGATAATGACACTTTGCCCAAACTAGCTACTGTCAACTGAGTACATTAAGTTTCTCTAAACCAGTTTCTCAGGTTCCACTAGGGTGCTACACACTAAAAAGCAAGCAAATTACCCTGAAAAGACAATGCTACATTTCTAGTTTAGTTTTTCTGTAAACCCCACCTACCATCTGATATTAAAAGAGAGTAAATGGCAAACCGTGAGAGAAAGCTTTTAACTTACAGGTTTTACCCATGTAAATTTACTTACTCCATCCATTATTAGCTACTAGAGCCAGAAATGGAAATTAAAAATCATTTCTGCGTGCCTTTTTCTCTTCAAAATAGTCAGATTTTGTAAATGAAACTATGGCTTTTTTTAAGCTGGTACACCATATATTAGCCAACTTGAATTACAAATATCATGCCAATGCCTTGTACGTGTATCCAATTGTAAATTATTTTTAAAGGCCAAAAATATGTTCCATCAGAAAAAGTCCCACAAGACCTAATGATAATTCTGACTCTATTTAATTAAAATTTTTTAAAGTTTACATTAAACTAACAAATGTTCAGTAGTTTAAGACTTTGTGCTTACTCTAAACTTAAAAATTATATTTCTCATGTAAATGTCTGCCTGAATACAGGGCTTCCTTAATTTACTACAAATTTATGAAAAAACATTTAGTTTAATTTATGGTATAATGATTTTCACTATGCCATACCATCAATTCGATAGTAAATAAATAGTTATTTAATTATTTTGAAGTATAAGAAGCTATTTTGCCACTACATTATGCACTACTGTTACCTGTTTTCTTCCAGTTTTAAAAAAATTTGCTATCCTCAATACTAGCCAATACCAATATTTATTTTAGAATGTCACAAAAGGAGTTGTGTGGCCTTTTTTTGCCTTTTCCCAAAATTTTTATAAAGGCTATTTGAGCACAGAAATTGAGACGTGATTTGAACCATGCCTGTACAATCCTTGTACTGCTAGCAACACACAACATTTCTGACAGCATGGAAAAAGCAGGAAAGCAAAGAATATTCTGCGCTGTGAGTGGCACTGCCCCATCCACTGGCCCAAGTTACAGGGTTTCAAAGGAGGGCACTAGTATATGCTCACTGGTTATACTTTCCCAGAACTCCTGCTTCTGTTCCTCTATCTCTCCAATTCTTCCTCAACAGTACCAGAAACTACTGGCTGAATTTTAGCACTATGAGCTACATTCTGTTTCTTCAAAATCAGGCTGAAGATGTATTAAGTAAAGATGTTCTTTCAGAAATGCTTATCCACAGAATGGTTGAGGTTGAAGAAAACCATAAGAAATCATCTGGTGGTGCTGCTTCCCTGCTGAAGAACCACCTAGAGCTGGTTGTCCAGGACCGCATTCAGTCAGGTTTTTAACATCTCCAAGGAAGAAGACTTTACATAGTTGGTTGTCTGATTCAGTGACTCGGCAGAGGCTTGAGAATGCAGCTTTCAGGTTAATACAGCTTCTTTGAACAGATTCAACATCATTATTAGAAAAATTAAAAGTTTTTAAATTTTCTACCAGTGAAAATCTGTGATGTCCATAGACCCATTTTTTGTGTCGTATCAAACAGCACTAATGACCTTAGAAGAAATTTTAAACTTCATTAAGTTTGTACAGAGATTAGCTAGAGAATACTAATTCTTCATCACTATACAAATGTAGAATACATAAGTTAGAGCTGATTAATAGATTTATCCCAGCATTGAAGGCATTGATATACAAAGATTAGGACTGTTCCAGACACTGAAAATAAAGGATATCTTTGCAGTGTATCTTTAACCAGGCAATAAAAGCCAAGCCTATATTCATAACTTGTTTCAGGAGTTGCCCCATCATCATTGCCCCATCCAACATTTTAGAGGTATGAATTCAATGCAAAGGAGGAAAGAGAGAGTTCAAGACTTAAGTTGCAAAGAGATACAATATCACCCATAGTGGTGAAGCAGGGAATGTTGAATGTTTAGTTTTTAAATTAAGCTTCTTATATGCATGTTCTCATAAATACCTTGAATTTAGACTCACTCTGCAGATCTAGCAGCATATATTACATATGTTGGCCTTTCATGCCAGTTGGTTTAAACAATTTATGGCAACACTGGGGAATTTGAGAGATATTTGAGACAAATCTTGCACAGATGTTGGAGGAAAAACCACCAGTTTTCCAAATCTCATGAGCAATGCAACTCAGGAAAATTAACTGTGTGGGGAAAGCAGAGTAGAGGAACAGTGCAAAAATTTAGTATGGTTTCAAAGGGTATTAAAAAGAACCAGTTTTCTACTGGTTAGAGCATCACTTTCTAACAAAGTGATGAAAGAAGTAGCACACCTGCCATTAACAGTGATTTTTACCACTCTCTGGATATGCAATTACTAATGCTATCTCTGCATGAATTCAGGATTGTGCTAGTTTCACCTGGGGAGAAGAATATTAATTAATATTAATATTAATTATTATTAATATTTCTAAAGTGTTGCACTAAAGTGAATGTACGTAGATCATAGGCTGGATTAGTAATCTAAGTCTAATAATTCCTATGTGCTATCAAACATTCTAAAATCAAGCAGAAACCTTGAGTTCTGAAAGGATTTTTCAGGTTTCTTTTCACAACACAGCTTGTGTTGAACATACTTCTGGAGTGACAGCTGAAGCTTGACACTTTATTGGCAGCAACCTTAAGGGTGATGTTATATGCAGAAATTCAGGCTTTCGGAAAGAGTGTAATAATGATGTTTTTGAGAATTCTAACAGAGAAGCCAACTGACAGCCAAAGTAAAAAAACAAATCCGTCTTAGAAAAAACTTATTTTGCAATGAAAACACTGGATCGATATTCAGATTAAAATATCTTAATTTCTTTTGAAAGATGGCTAATGATCAAACTTAAATAATGTATTTAAGATTTATATAGAAGACAAGATGAAATATTTCTAGAAGTGAAACTGGTAAGATGACAGAGACTTATATGCTTGCTTTTGAAGTATATGAACATCAAATAAGATTAAATAAATGACAGTGCTTTTAAATCAATGTGCCAATATTTTAAGAACCAATCTAAGACCACCTAGGGCACAAATCAAACACACACAAAAATTTTAAAATTAAAATCTTTGAACTAATCCTGTGGAAGTCACTGTAGAGCCTAGACAGGCATCCTAGATCTTTTCTGTGGGATAGTTAGTATTTAGTTCCCTTCAACTAATTCCCCCAGCCCTCTTTAAAAAGGAAAGACCTATAGGCTTTCCCCTAGTATTTACAGTCTGCTGCTGAAATCCAATGTACCTTTTACTCACAGGATCTGCTGTGTGTCAAACACAAAAGCTTGCTTTGGATTTGTTCCTGTGTCAAACACAAAAGCTTCTTTTGAATTTGTTCCTGCTTTCTTATTTCATAATTTCTATTTCTTTTCTTGGAATACAAGCCAGCCTACTCATATCCACTCTTAGCTTGCCCTGATGATTTTGTAAGGTGCCTTCATATCTTTTTTAAACCATTTACTACTTTTGGTCATTCCTGCTAATGTCTTCTGAACTTTTTCCAATTTGCTCATACTTATTTTGAATATGTCCATAGTCAGCTCTTATCCTCTGCCCTGAACAACTTAGTATTGGGAGCAATACGTTTCTACTTTGTCTTCCAGGAACAGTCAGGGGAAAAGCAAATGTTGCAGCAGTCTTTAGATAGCTATATTTTAGTTGTATTAGAAAGAAATTTGAAACTCACAGCCTTTTTAACAGATGAAAATATTCATCATATGAAAATGAGACAAAAAAAAGAAAGATAAGAGATTAAAATAATGTTAATATCATAAGGATGTCACAGCAGCTACTTATAAGTAAAAAGCTTATGTATGAAGTAAACTCTATTCTACATATATTTTATAAAATTCAAAGTATGTAGGGGCATTTGCTACATTCCTGAAGATTCAAAGCAAATTGCCATTTGTCATAATGACTGAGTATATCACTGCATGGAAATAAACATAATGTAAAATATACAAGAAGCTCAGGGTGCATAGAAAATACAAGACAAATTTGTCATGGAAAGTTTTTATCTCTTTCTTGTATTTACTGGCCTGGGTTTAGGAAAATGGAGTAAAAGAAGTGAACACAAAAAATATAACTGAAGCTTATCTTGATCTGATTCCCAACCCAGTACATTGTCCCACATGAGTCCAACTGAACTTTATAGAAGCTGATGAATAATGTTTCCAGCCTTCTAAGTTCTGCACAAAGCCATTAATTTCACAGTGTCACTTCACGGAATAAAGATAAGGGCAGAGACACCAAGTAAAATAATTCTAAGCCATTTGAATCCCTATCCTCTGGGGCTTGTTAAAGGTATGGCCAGCAAGAGGCAGGGAGGGGTAAGTCAGTAGTGTGAAACACACTGTGAGTCAGATGCTCCTGTTGCTTTTCTTACACCCAGCAGAAGCTGCTCTGAAACACAAAGTGCCTGGCTTGAGAACATTCAGGACTCTGGAAGCAGAGAGCACGCAGAGGTCAGTGTTTTGCTCATGCACTTCACAAACTACTCATTCACCCAGCATATAAAAGAACCATATCAGACTTCCCAGCTCATAGGCTCAATATCAGATCTAATGAATAATCTAAGCTTCAAACTTTGAATTTTGTCATTAATATTTCCTTTAGTTCATCATTTATGTTTACTCTTCTTCCCACCACTGAACACACCATTGTGGCACTTGACCATTTCTTTTTTTCCTTCTTTTGCTCCTTGATATTAATATCATTTTTAGAAAGTTCCTTAGATCACGGCATCACAAAGTATTTTCTAAAGAGTTCTCTTGCTTTACTAGAATAATCTTAAATATTTTACATTTTTCAGATTGGTTGGGCTTGAGAGCTCCTCTGAAAGTGATTCCAAAATTTACATCCTCTAACATCCAGTTAGAGGACACTGGACTTTACATGAGGGTAACAGAGGACTCTACAGGTATACAAAATACTTCTAATTTAAATTCATAGAAAAGGGGATTATAAGTAATTAGCTTCTCTGTAGAATTCATTTTGCTTCTATATGAGAAGAAATTGAGACAGTTTATTGACTAACTCTCAGGGTCACAGTTGGCATCTAAACATCTAACAAAGCCAGTAGGAAAAATCGTTCAGTGTCTGATGCATCATGACATGCCAATAAGTAACTGAGGGAATAATTATAGAAGGAGTGGAGGAAAAGTAATTTCTAATTTAGTATGGTCATTATCTTGATCCCTGTGAAAAATGCAACATTTGCATAACAGTCTCAATCATCAAGGAAAAACTTTCAACTTCAATTACTGTTTTGCATGTATTCCACACATATTTTGGAAAAAAGGGGTGATTTAATTTGGTGTGAAGAAATAAAGATAGCAAGTGAAAAGGAAAAAAAAAAGAAAAAATTAATCTAGAAATAAATAAGCTGCAATTAAAAGCAGGTAATGGATCAGAATTTGAAATTTTAGCTTACAAAAAAACAGCAGATCAGCAGAGTACAGCTTTGACTACTACAAAATATTTAAGAAATGGTTCTCTGTGAAGGACTTCATGCTTTTTGTCTGTGTTCTATGCAGAGCTTAGCTAGGACACACATTTCTCAGTGATTTTAATGGAGTTTCAACATATAAGCCAAAGATCTCTCTCATTTAGCAAGGCAATCTTTAAACTCCACTTAGCATGTAAGTGTTTAAAAGGGCAATTTTCAAACCATTATGTAGAGCTCATGATGTTTCAGATCAACTATAAATCATTTGGTTACAAGATGTATTATTCAAATAATTATAGCTACCTAGCTACTATAGTAATGTTAATTTGGTATATAGAGCATTAGCTTTTAAAATTTTATTCTCCAGACACAGAATACTAGTGTTTTCTGGTAAGCTTACTCATTTAAGTAAGGTGTATTTCTCAGCTTCTCTCATCTTGAGCTCCATACCCAATCTAAAACTTAAAATTTCTGCATCAAGAAATAATTCCCCCTGAAGAGGGGAGAACAGAGAACCCAATATGAGGATTTAAAGCACAAATATCTCAATGACCTTGCTAGAGATAAAATACACCAAAAAAAAAAATAAAAAAGAAAAATTTAAAAAGCAGCTAAGTACACAGTAGTTTGATCTGAAAAATCAGTGATTAGCAGTGAACCAGACACTAAAACTACTTAAATGCTGTCTTAATATAGTCATTGTTGACAGTGACTATCCTTATATCTAACAGCATCTTGCAGGCTCTCCTTTCCCTCACACCGTGCCCCAGTTCAGACTAGCCTCTTCTGAAGGATTTGGTGAAAGCCTAAACAAAGTGCTCAGATTCTTTGTTTTCTGTTCTTCTTTGAATTTTTATGGTCTCAGAAACAGCTCCTTGAAATGACATCATTTGTGCTAGAGGATGTCAGCCAAACTAACAAGGAGGACATGTAGCAGTGCTGTTCTGACCCCATCAGCAGTGACGGGGCTCACCTTCTCTATGCAGGAGGAGCACTGTTGAGGGTTTTTCCTATTAGCTTTTTAATACTTTTGACCCATAACTGGCAGAATCTTCAGCTTTATTGAAGGCAATCTACTAATGGTTAGCTTAATTTTTTTTTTTGTGAAAGAAAGAAATCATATAAAAATAGGTTGATATCTTGTGCCTCCTTTACTGTATAGATATAGTGGATGTTGGAAGACAGTTACAAAAGATAGAAGATATTGGAAGATAGTCACAAAAGGCAACAATGCTTTAACAGCACTCTGCTCTACTATAGCAATGACGCAGGTGAAGTTAATATAGAAGAAATTGAGATTGATAAGGCCCATATATATGAAATAATACAAAGAAAAATAACTGTCCCCACTTCATCTGTGTAGCACTACTGAAGTCAACATAAGATGAGAAAGAAGAAGGAAAATTAAATATTTAAAATTATTTTTAGGCATGTAGTTATAGCCCAAATTAGAGAACTTGAGTATCTTGATAAATAAGAGTTTTCAGAAGGCATCTCAAAGTCACTCAGATACCCTAATTCTTTACTGAAGACTGTAATTGACTAAAGGAAAAACCTACTTTTTTACTTTTTAAATCCAGCATCTAAATTAGGTATCTGAAGTTGAACACCATTCAGATACTCCATTGTCCACAATAAGTGTGAAAGAAGCATGGTGAATTCAAGACATAAAGATGAGCTAACAAAACCTAAGGCAACCTTTGGATTATATTTCTATCTGAAGTACTGTCTCATTTCCATAAATAAATCTCTCTTTTTCTAGGGGGAAAAAATGTAGTAATGCTATAATTTTTCCTAGACATGCTCTGAAATTATTTGTGTTGTATACACCATATTAAAAAACTGAAATTAGCCCCATAAATGTAAAAGTTCTGTGGCTTTCTACCGTCATTTCCTCTATCAGAGTACTGCATCATCAGAGTCTTTTTAAAAAGAGATTGTGATTGTTAAGATGGAAGCATTCATGTTTTGTTGTTATTGCACAAACCATTCCCTACAAGCCCTATATGTTAAACTCCTAGAATCCCATTTTAATTTTCCACTACCTCAGAACACATGCTAAGTACTTAAGGCCTAAATATTGTGATGATATATCAATTTTATACAGTGTCCACAGTTTTGAATAAAGTTAAACTTTTGCTGTTACTCATATGTGTATTCCTGTTAGAAGATTTCCACACACGCTCCCAGTTTAACCCATGGATACCTGTACCTCAGCATTTTTTATGAAGTTGCTGAGCTTATCATGTTTTCAGGAAGCCCTAGAAAGACTAATAAAAAAGCGCCTTATCAAAAAAAATTCCCCTCCTACCAAAGTCATCCACCTTTTTTTAACCAGTGAAAACACACTCAAAGTCTGTCAAAGTAGTCACAAATATTCAGTCTGCATTGGCAGAGTTCCAGAAACCTGCAAGGTGCTCAAAGTATACAAAAAAACCCAAAAAAAACCCAAAAACAACAAAAAAAAGCATGTTGCAATTGTTGACATTGTCAGCATAACATGCTTAGCATAAGGTGTATCTCTCAGAATTCAGGCTGCCATATCTTAGAATTCAGAACATTAAAAAGTAACTAATCTTGCATGCTTTGATGAGTACACAAGTAAATTTTTCATTATCCAAATTCAAGCAAGAAAGACTGTGAAAAAGCTGCTGATCTATCAACTTCAACACCAAATATGAGGACAGGTCCTGCAGCCTTACAAAACCCCTCTGAAATCCTAAATTCTGTTTTTCCTGCAACAAAGATTAATATCCTTCAGGCTTTGGGATCTAAGTACATTTAGATGAATGAGGTCAGCAGCCACATTTGTAAGGCAAGCTGCCATAGATTAGTTTCTAAGAGACAACTGGTTTATTTAGGTTAAAAAGTGCTGATTGCCCAGAGCAGTGAGTATAAACAAAAGGAAAAAAAATCCATAGGGTATCTCTGGAGTGCAATACTTACTGTATTAATTTTTCAAGTCATTTATTCACTGTACACTCAGTGCAGACACTACAGAGATTTAATTGAACAGCTTGGAAACACATACCCGACAGCAATATTCCAGACATTGTTCAGCCATGCTTACCTTTAAAGAAACAATCTTCATTGTGTACAATGGTGATCTTTTGCTTTTTCAGACAGGCAGCTCGGTGCACTTCACAGTGGTTTTCATAGAACTCTCCATCAGACCCACACACAGGTTTGTAATGTGGCTTGCAGTGCTCCATGCACAGACACTCAGCTTGGCCAGTCTTCCCATTCACAACGCAGTGTCTGCCCAGACCACAGTACTTGCTCTCACATGATCCGAAATGGCCATCCCAACCAAGATACCCTAAGAAAAAGGAAAAAAAAATAGTTTTTATTTAATAATTATATTTTGCTTAATTGCATGCAAGATACAAAAAGGTTTGAAGGATGGATTTGAGTAAATGAAGTGACATTATGTCTTTTGTTACATCCCTGACTAATATTAAGCATAGGTCAGCCTGACGTTAAAAAAATGTAGTCTCTTTATCATTGCTTTTATACTTTTAATCATTGTCATAGGCTAACTAATTTAGAGCAAGACCTAGTAACAAGAGTAACTCTTCATTAAAAAATTCATAGTAAATCATCACTTTTTAAATGTATATTGAAGTTTGTCACCTTAAGATTGCTATACTGTTGCAAGCAATAGCACAAAGTATTCTCTAGAATTTAGACTAGTATGTCTCAAACTGGAAGGGACCCTTAAGGATTGAATCTAGCTATGTCGTCCTTGTAGGACTACCTGAATCTAAACCATGTGATTAATAGCATCTTCCAGAAGCTCCACAAACTCTGACAGGCAGAAAAAATAGACATTCACACATTGAGACTGATCCATGAGAATAACTAGAGCTGAATCAGGGCTCTGAATCAATATGGAGAATTTAAAAACAAAAAATGACAAAACCTCTGTGTTGGCATTACAATGACATTTCAGGAAACAGAGCATGGAAGAGCAGAACTGATATATCACGTGAATGATGGCTAGTAGGAGTCACATGAACCCCTAGTGGTATTTCAATGATGAAAAATACTATTTGGATAGCAAACAGAGCTTTAAGAGTGCTGCAGTAGAAATAAAGGAGTTTCTGCTGGCCACAACTTTCAGTTCCTTCTGCTCCTAAAATAAGGAAATGGATTGTCCACATTAAGCTACCAAAGCCATCTGTCTGGTTTCTATCCTATCTGTGCTGCTGCCACCATGTAAGATAAGCACTACTGTCAGTAGCAGATCTCTTGGTGAAAGGGGAAGTTCAGTGCACAGTAATATTTCCTTATTATATCCACAGTTTCCATTTTGGCTGACATAGAACTATCTGTGGCTTCTTGGCAAGAGAAAGTGTATGATGCGAAAACGATGTGAAAATGTAAGCAGAACTGTCAACTGCAATCACCAATAAATAGGTTTTGTAATAACATAATTGTGTCATAAAATACGCATAAAAATACTAAAATATTGCCAAATGTAAGAATAGACACTGCCCTTCACAGTTACTTAATTTTATTCTCTCGCTTTGTACTCCCAATGTCCAGAAAAAAACGCCCGGTATTCTAATTCCTTGCAATACTTGCCTTATCCTCACATCCTAGCTGAATCCATCCTTGGCTAACCCATATAAAAAGAGCATGAAGAAGCAAATCACAATACATAATTTCATAGTAATTTGGTTGTATTAGATTAATTTTCCATAGTGAAGTGCTAACATGTCAACACCATACCTTGACATGTATTTCTTCAAGCCACAGAGAATTTATGTTCTTCACTTCAGTGGCAGAAATAAAATCTCACCACTTTTTCTTCTGAAGCCTTTGGGTTTATTAGACAACCATGCTTTGATTTCTTGCTTTCTCACACAGCACAAATTTTCTAGAAAAATGTACTACAGAAAGCACACAACCATGAAATTTGGCTTTAATGACATGCTTTCACTATGTCACTTGATAACAATTTCAGCACAAAGTTGAGAGGACTACATATTCACCTCAGGTGTTATATGGCTGATATAACTAAGCCACAGTGATTTTTATACACATGTGAAGACCAGACTGATGGTAGGTTTACCTGCTTATGCACCAAAATTACTTTAAACAGGAAAACTCAATTCATCATTAAAATTTTCCCATAAGTTTTTGGAAGTATTTTTCCTTGTGCCAGTGTATCACTGCTATATGTGTGCAACAGACATTAACTGACAGAAATTAATACAAACCAAATTTCCTTATTTCTTCTCCTAAAGCTAAGCTCAAATAAAGCTTTGCAATATCAAAGAGTGCTTTACAGCACAGGTCATATATTCATGTTACAGAATTTAAGAACTTCTTTGAAGTGATAGAATTGTTACAGTTTGAGGACAAAGTACATAAACCATTATTATTTATGCTTTCTGAATTCAAGATAAAGATCTCAGATCTCCATCTGACAACTGCTCTGAATTACTGAGAGGTGTGTGGTGATTCAAAAATGTACTGTGCTGTATGTTATGAAAATAGAACTCATTTAAGACTTCTTCTGGGACTTAATCTTAGTAGTATAATTAAATCTGATGCCTGAATGCAAAACACCTTCTTTCAGATAAGGGAGTATAATTTGCATTATATATATTGATAATATTGGTATTTGTCAACATATATCAATTACATACAGCAATAAACAAGCAACTTTTCTGCCTTAATGAAAAACTGTATTTATTATGAAATGTTTTATATATGTCTTCATTTTACACCACAAACTACTCCAAAATACATACATTTGCATATGTCACTGCATATGCAACTCCTTCAGTTGAAGTCTGTGTTAAAATTCCCATTGACCTTAAGAGAAGCAGGATTTTTTTCTCCAGATACAATCTGGAGCCTTCAGTCAGCATTAAATTATAGCCTTAAATTTTAGCATGTTTAATGGGCACTGTTCTGTACTGAGAAGGAGCAGCTATGTAGTGTTTCTAGTGGTTGACAGCACATATTTAAGAAAAAACAGATAGAAGTGTATTTTGAAACAATACACCAAACTGTGCTTACCAGATTACCAGATCACTCACAGCAAATAAATAAATAAAATCCATGCAATTCCAAAACAGGTGACAAAATGCCCCCCACTATAAATTTGAATTAAACATGCACTCAATTATGAAAATGTAAACAAATCAATCAATCTAAAGAGCTACTGAGAAATACCAAGAAATGGGTTTGGATATAAGTTAAAAAAACAAATGAATGACCAAAACCCAGCTTAAGTAAAACCAGCTTCTGCTGCTTTTCACTGCTCAAGTTCAAATTGTAAAAATCACTATATTTGGCAAATCCTTAATTTTATTTTTTGTTTCCAAAAAATGTACTTCCATAATTTTAACCTTGAAGTAGAACTGCTACTAAACTACAGATCTCTGGCCATTAACAAAAGAGAGCCCCATTTAAACCAATATGGACTGTGACATGCCTTCCATTCATGAATGCCTGACTATTTCAGTCACCATCAGGAAACTGGCTATTACTTTTTGTTCCTAGATTTATTATTATTGGACATATACTTTTGATACCTTAATAATATAGGAGGTTTTTTTTTAGGTTTTTTGGGTTTTTAGGGGATATTTTTTGTTGCTCAGTTGGTTTCTTGAATGTCAGTGTAACTAAGTCTCCTGGGATAAAATTGCTTTTGTCCTGGGATGAAATTGCAGCACCCATTCATCATCACAAACCATCATCACAAACACTGAGCTTTTCAGATGGTTGTTGTTCTATCTCAGCACTTAATTTTAGAAAGTAAATTAGTCTGAGAAGAACTTAGGATGCCATATTTAGATATAATTCAGTAATTCAGTTGAGAAGGTAAGCAGCACAGCATATTCAATATTAAGAGACTGAAAGCCAGTAAGCCAGTATGACAAATCTAGCCATGAATGCAAATATTTTTCCAGCAATTGTTATTGCTTGTGTGATGATAGGCAAGTCTACATTTGTCAAATGCCACAACACAAAAACAGGGAAGTGTGTACCCATATGAGCTATGTACTCAGAATTTTCAGCTAAAAAAGTATTATATTTACACATTTTGAGAGGATCTACAGTACTACAGGAAACAAAATGTACTTTGTTCCACCTGAAATTAACTCAGGAAACATTAAAATTATCATAGCCTTAAGTTAAAAAAAAAAAAATCACACATTAAGAACTATCACTAAAAATGTATTACACCACAAACAGTCAAAGCAGTCACATAGACTTTTCAGATTCTCTTGAAATTTAAAACTCTAAACAGATACCAAATGGAAGGGCAGAAGATTTTATTTTTAGACAGTCGAGAAAGTAAATTTGTTTTAACTTTTAAGAATGAAAAATTATTAAATATAGTTTCAAGTTGTCAGTTGGGATTCCTCATAGAAGTTCCCTATTTAAAGGCTACGTCAACAGCATCCATAGCTGAACAAGCTGTAGGTCACAGTTTGATCCATGTACATCTGGGAGTTAAGCTGATGTTTTAGCATGCAAAAGACACAGAAATACACACAGATACTTTATCCTTTTATCTAATCAGTTTAGAGAAACATTGCAGAGTGAAACTTTGGAAATTCATTACAGTATGAATCACTATGTTCTGCAGTTGGCCCTGGGCTGGAACACACACACACAGAGGCTTTCTGTACGCTGAGCATTCTCTCACAAACTCAGACTGTTTTCTCATTTCCCCAACAACACAATTTACATTCATTCTATCCTAACTTGCTGCATCACCCACGCGCCATGTAAAACAAAGTGGTAGCTATTTTCCAAGACAATGCACTGATATTTTGTGTGCAAATAACTAATGGTAATTTCAGAGGTCAAAAGACCTGTGGTCCCATTCCCCCCTCTTCTATTTAAAACCATTCTGTAAATGACAATTCTACCTCTACAGCTATATCTTTGCTTAATGCACTATCTATGAAAGGCCCAACCAAGACAGTAATCCTTATTTTAGTAAGTGTTCGGTGTAGTCTCAGGTTTTAGTAGCAAATAAGATTGATCACCATCTATCATTAAGTCATAGGGCATTAACACTGAGCATGACCCCAGTATGAACTGTGAGAATCTGCCCATAAATATTAAAGCTCTAGACTTTTTCTATTTTTGAACTGCAGTATTTTAGCAATTTTTTATTTCACTAGCCAGAACAGCTTGTAATTACACTGGCTGAACATGAAAATCTACTCTACTTATTATCCAGAACTCTTGGTATATGAAATTCTTCAGAAATTTAGATTTTTTAAATTTTGGTTAGGAATATTTTGGGCAGAGGACAAAATTTAAAGAAAAGAGTGGAATATTTGAGAGGAAATAAAAAATTATTGAAAAATTTGGCAATATAATGACTATAAGTAATGAATTTCTACGACATAACGGCACGTATCTTAATAAACTAAAGAGAACTAGTGGTTCCAAGATGGGAAGGTGGAAAGCAAGGACAACCAAAGCCCCACAGCCATGCAGCCCCTTGTAGCTCACACCCCTCAGCCCTGCTCCTACCTGCAGGAGTGAAATAAAGTCATACACATGGCTCACCTTTGTCTTGCTGTGCCATGGTTTTCTTTCAGCAGCAGTCAAGTAAGCTGGAGTGCTTTATACAAAAGTTTATTCTGCCTGTGTGTAAAATAAGTTTTTGGCTGGGTCTTGTACTGTCCTCTCCTCCCTTCTCCCCTGCCTGCCCCCTATGCCCTCAGATACACACTCACCTTTCCTCCCCCTCCCTCCTTCCTTGTAGGGGCACTGGAAGTACTGTACACTTACACCTCCATAGAACTTGATTGAGATCTTCTGGTGGGCTCAGTATTTATCAGTGAGGACCAACTAACAGAAATTGACACAGGCATTATGACTGTACAGGATTTTTTCAACCTATAAAGTAAAGCTTAAATACACTTAGGAGAATAGGGGGTCTATATTCAAATAAAGTGACTTTCTTATTGCCCTATAAAGGTAAGTTGGAACAAATTAGGAGAATGTGCCACACTTTCAAATGAAATAACATGCAAAACTACAGTGAGAAAAAGAAGAACAAAATAATAGCAAGTAATATCAGGGAGATCTGTAAATGCTGAATTACCTAGCTGTTAACCTGAAACATTGAAACCTCCCATAAAAGTACATCTTTTATGCAATCAGAAACAGTCAGGTTAACACCTTTGACCATATGAATTTGTTTTTTTTGCCAGCACTCAGAAGCCATCTTCAGCAAAATTCACAGAATTTAGTTTCCTCAGAAAAGAGAAAAATCAAATCATACTTCCTTTGCTTGAATGAAATTGAAGACCAGGAACAAAAACACCACATAGGAAAATGAAGAGAAATTATAATACAACCAGAACTACACAAAATCCTCTTCTGCTAATTAGGCAAAAACTTTTCTCCCTTTCCAGAGCCTTCACCTGCTCCCCTCTTGTCCTTGTAGCAATCCCTTGATAGCCTTGCTCCACTCCAGGTGCCCACATCAGGGGGCTCAACAGCTGCTTGGCCTTTGCTTCTGCGATGACAAAGGCTTGCTATGTGTCCCTGCCTCTGTAAACTTTCTTGCTCACTAACAGGGCTATTAAACACCTGTTTGATGTTAGAGCAAATGCCTGTGACAACTCCACTACAGAGCCTTTCCTCCAGTGAGGTGCCTGTTCAGATTTCTGCCTGTACCAAATTCAATTTCACCATCCAACTGGTGCTGAGCAGTTCTCTTGCCCTGTGCCCACACAACAAGGTCCTGTGTGCCACCCCACTGCCCAGGGCCCTGCAGTTCCCTCAGGTGACATTAGTGTGCTAGCAAGGACAGTTCTCATGCTCACAGGAACCAAGAAGGAGCTGCCCAATGCTCTTTCACTGCTAGGAGGTGATTCTTGGGCACAATACTAAACCCTGTAAAAATCTCCTTCATTAATCGCCCTCCTTACATTTGACCAGTGACCATTAAATTTATAAAATGGTCTTTGGGCTCCTGACATGCTCCTTGCCTTACACGGGGGGAATGGAAAATGCACACACGTCTGGCACAAACAGCTGAATAGATTTGGATTAAGAGCACTGCTGGCTCTAAGTGTAAATATAAACTGATGTCTTTGAGCAGTTTCAAGCCAGCAATTGATTACTTTCAATTAAATCCTCAGCTCTGATTAGCATTAACTGTGTTTGTCTTTCTCACATATTATCTTTATATTTTGAAAAATGTTTATAATTAATTTAACATCAAACCAGTGTCAAAAAGAGTTTCTTTAACACAAAGCAGGAAACAAATTACACGTTTGCCTCATCACAGATACATGGACCTTTATTCAAATGGTTGATTGCTTTTCAATTGCAGCACAGCAGGCAATCCTCTATTCTGCCAAACATAACACCCAATGTCACGAAGACCAGGAAATGTGCATCATAGTGACAGCAGTTTTGAAAAGGTCATAGTCTGAACAACTTTTCACACATTTTAATGCTTATTTTTGAAATAAGGCTTTACGAATATCTCAAAGGGCTAGCTTCGTTCTCAATCAGACAAAACAACCTAAATATTTTTTTTGTTATTCAAAAGCCAAACTGATTAGTTTTAGCAACAGTGATCTAAACAATCAGAAGTTTTTGTAAATTATTGACTAGAAGTTTCCTTTTACTTAGTTAAAATTAGAAAGGCTGTTAGGATTTGATTTTAAGAAACAAGGTTTAACTGCTGTATCACACAATAATATTAATTGTTCCTCTTTGCAACAACTTTTCACATGAAGAACACACTTGTCCATTTTGAGCTAATAGTATAGTAAAAAACTATTGTTTCCTTGATAGGTATATATGGCTTTCCCTGAGATTAAATATGAAATAACATTATAAAGAGAAAATTTAACTCATCCCTGATCAAGTATCTGTCGTGAAATAGGCAATTCATTATCCACGGTAAAAACTAGCATACCATAATCCAGATATTATTCAATTCCTGTGCTAGACTTTGAAACAACACTGTTTTGTTGGTGTTTTTAACTTCAAAGTCCTCCTTACAGAAAAATCTGTGATGTCTTTCTGCTACCTTCCCCAGGGACCTCTACCAGAAAAAGTAGCACACACATTGAGCAGCATTTAAACCATATGGTTAAAGTGCAGTATCATTTCTGTTCAAGGAAAGCTAAAAAAGAAATGTCAGGTATTTTCAGTTTTACTGATGTGAACATTTGCTCCTAGTAAATTTTACATTGTCCATTTTTTCCTGTTGTTACTAAGGAACTGTGGTGGGTTGGCCCTGTATACTAGGTAACTGCCCACTGTCACAGGAATACAGACGGAATTCAATAAGGAATTAATTCACTAATTTCCACTGGCAGGCAGATGTCCAGCCATCATCTAGAAAACAGAAGAAGTAACAGGGCCATGTCTTAATCACCAGTATTCCCCCCCCAGCCCATCCTCTTCCTTTTGCCCACCTGTTATCACTAAGCAGAATGTTTTATGGAGTGGGATGCCTCTTCTGCCAGTTTGGGCCAGATTCACCAGCCATGTCTCCTCCCACTTCCCTGCTTTCAGAGGGGCAGAGTGGAAATAGAAAAGGCCTTTATGCCACTCGAGAAGGTTCACTGTTGTCTAAAACTCAACACTATTCTGGTCACCAATGAGAGTATTATGTGGGCTGCTTTCACAACAGAAAGACCCAGTGCAGGAACACTATGGGAGCTTTGAGAGATCTTTAGGCATTAATAATCCAGCAAAGGGCATATGGGGGTGTGTGTTGTAATCTGAACTGCTAATAAATGGCACTATTTAGAAAAAAATATATTTAGAAGAGTATCACAATACTTTTGTTATGTGGAATTTCTCATTCAATTTCTTCTACTAAAGCAGTAAGGTACTAATAATTTCCATGTCCTTTACATGTTTGGAACATAAACACATGAAATTTAATGGTGTAAAGATTATTAATGTGAGATATGATCTTTACAAGTCCTTCAGAAAAAACAGCAAAACACTACACACTTGTATATATGAGTATAGCTCTTAGAGACACTTAGCTAACAGAGTTAGACATCAATGACCCATGTGTGGATTTCTGAAAGGAAAAAACAAACACCAACAGACCAAAAAAACCCCAAAAGCTCCCCAACCCCCCCCACCAAAAAACCTACAAAAGGTAAACATTTTAGAGACAATAGGAGGAAGTTTTAAAAATATTTTTTCCATAACTAATATTTCCCTCTGGACCTTGTTAAAAGCAAATAATTTTAATTATGTTTAAATTTTCTGAGTTAATTTTGCTATTTTAAGTAAGGTAAAAGTAATGCAGACCCCCAAGCACTGTGTATACACCTCTTATCTTTTGGGTTTTTTTTTTCCCCACAGCAAGACTGATCCTATCCAGTCCATATATTCAGCAAAGTTGAGGGTTTTGTTCCTAAAGATATTAGAATTAACCCAAAATGTCTACAAATATAAAAAAATCACAATGAAAGCTAGGCAGTATTAACACAAAGAGGCAAAATGCTTTTCCAGACCCCTTTTAGGAAAGAATATTGCTCTGTGAAGATAAAAAATATATGGAAATGTGGAGTACCAAAAATCTTTATCTTGTCATATGAGAACAGTCTACATGAACAGTCCATTTAAAATTATTTTTACATCTACGTATGTCTATTAAACCAGAGATGTCCACTCAAAAAAATATATAAGGGATTACTTTCACAGAAAATAATGCCCCAGTTAGATGATTCAGTCAAACAATGTGACTATTGAAAAATTTTTCTGTGCTTAGACTAAAGATATTTCCTGTGATATATAATTCCTAGGGATAAAAAAAGAGAAAAAAATATAGTTTTCCTGCTAAACCAGAGTTACACAATTTCAATTTTATATCCAGTAGTCTTTGAAGAAATAGTTTGCTATAGAATCGATTATTCTCTTTTAATAAATATGTAAAAGCAATCTGAAGTCAAAATACAAACTGTCTTATCACCTACTTCATGGAAAATCAATCTTGTGAGAAAAACATATATATCTTTACAAATGAGAAGATAGTTAGCTTTCAACAGAAAGAAATCTAATCAGATATTTCAACTGTCATGTTTTTTGTATTAGTTGATGCAACTTCTCTCTAGTGACAAATTGCCTTTTCAACATGGAAAAAATACTACTTTGTTTTCTTAGATAATATTTGAATTTGTTAAAACCCACCAGCATTCTGCATAAGAGTTAATCTAGATAATCCTTAAGCACTTAAGAAATACAAGCTACAAAACTAATTGTACAAAAACATAAAATATAATTTTAAACTACTATTCAATAAAGTACTGTCTACAAGAACATTTCTAGTGATGCATAATTTTGACATGCCTGGTTCAGCTGTCGCATTTCTTCCCACCAGAAAATGGCAGAAAGTTAAACTGAAACCTACGGTCACCACAGCTACCAACTACCTGTCTGTTGTTTCAGTGGTTTAGCTACTGAAGTGCACAAATGTTTCAAATGAATAAAAATGAAAATTTTGTGATAATATTTGCTATAGATGCAGTTTCTAAAAGCAAGACTAACTCTCACGCCCATTAATAAAGCTAAAGAGTTTGCCACGTCATACTTTCTTAGGTAATTTCAAGAAATCTAAGAAATGAGATACATAAATTCACTCTTTATAACTAGAGAAATAAACTTTGCCATGGGAATAACTATTTTGAGCTACTTTTTTTATTATTTATTTAACTGATTTGAAAGTCATTTCAGGTCAGCAAAGCCTGTTTATGCCTGGCAACCCTAAATTATTAATTGAAGCAGAAATAAATATTTCATCACAAATCCTTTGAAAGTAGCAATGCTTTTGTAACTAAACTTTTACAATCATTTTACTCATAAACAGTTTAGCTGAATGACTGAAATTATAATCCACAATATATTTTCCTCTATTCTTAAAGGCTGCCTTTACAGCATTTTGAAAACTATCAAACAAACCTATATGAGAGTTGTTAGAAATGAATCATTAGTTCAAAATTCCTGGAATGCCCCAGATAACTGGCTTTGTTTGCCATAAAACAGTTATCTCTTGACAGTATACATTTATCCTTATGCACAAGCATGACTGAATTATAACTGCATGATTTTCTTTTCAGTAGCACATTGTAAGCTAACATTCAAATAATCCATTTTAAGTCATGGCAGAACTTATTTTACTGTCTTAATTTCATTTTGTATGCAGATTAAGTAGCACAGTATTACAGTGTAGGAAAAAAAAAGTACAAGCAGGAATAGGAAAGGCTTTTAAAGAAGTTTAATCCATAAACTGCCATAGCTATTTCTGAATAATTTGAGCATTAGTGTACTTCCAGTCACACTGGTTAAGATAAACTTCTTGTTGAGTCTTTAAACCTATTTTTTAGTTCATACATAATTTAACCTGCATCACTTTTTGAATGTTCAACTAAAGCTAAAAGACATTATAACAGCATTGCTACACATGTATTTGTAAACGAATTTCACATAATTCTGTTAGCACTACAATTTCTGGAAAACAGAAAAATGATGGATAATGTATATGTAAAGTTTCCTGGAGCTCTTGCACGTTTTTTGAAAAAGTGGAAAGCCTAGTACCTTGAAAGAATGCTATACATTTGCTTTATAGTTATTTTTAATTTTCCTCCTGAATTTAATAGACAGTTTAAACAATATTCATCAGTATAGATGGCCTATTTTTTTTTCAACATAACTTTACTGGGGTGAGTTTGTCTGAGCGTGTACACTTGAAAATGTGCAGGTACTGAACTATCTTTCTCTCTCTTCCTCATCCCCACAAGAATTATATGACTTTCCTTGCCACATTTCTCTTCTTGAAGAACTTTTGTGAATAGACAGAAGTCTTGACAGTCTTGATATTCCACTCACAAGGACACCACAAGAGCACCACACATTAACTCAGCAAGGGAAAAAAAAACGTTCTGTGGATTCTGCGTCACAGTCAAGCCAAACTGTTTTTTCAGAACGAGGCACACTTTCCTGTTACTTGATACCTGTGTGCTATGATAAAAGAGAAACAGAAGATTTCCAAGGCAGTGATGCCAGCTGAAACAGATAAAAATGTGCAAATGATTTAGCAAAGTGTTAAGTGCACCATCTGAAGTCGCATCAGTGTGTGTGAAATTCCTGCAGCTAACACAGAAAGCATTCCAAGTGCTAATGACTAAAGTCTTTAGACTTTCAGGGTCTGGGTTTTATTTGGTTTGTTTCAGTTCATTTTTTCCCCCCTCTAAGTGGACTATTTGCCATTTTATTTTGGCATTTGCTTAACTTGAGTACTGTAAAAATGAGAAGTCATGCTGTCATACTGAACAAAACAACTGACAAAAAGTGTTTAGTAAATAGAGTGATTTTTCTAACATTATTATCTATTGTGTTTTAATAAAAATGAAACATCTTTCTTGAAAAATTATCAGGAATTATTTAGTGCCTTTCATTTTAAAATAATATGCAATCTCATAACAATATCCAACAGATACCTTAAAAGACAATACACACCATAAGAAACAGCAGATGAATAAAGTACTACATTTTTTCCCAATTTTCAGCTCAGTCTCTAGAATCTAATGGTCAACAGCAAGGGCCATACTCCTATTCTCACATCTGAATTAATTTTTAAGATAATTCTGGCTACTTTCAGTTTATTTTCTTTATTCCAATATGTGAGAGGGAGGAATAATCTTCAGTCCAGTTTAGACTTCTTGGATAATCATCAGCTGAGAAAAAATAGTCAGTGTAATGCTTTTAAAAATAAATTTGTCATAGAACCATTGAATCATTACTTCAGAAAAGACATTTAGGATCACTGGGTCCAACTGTTAACCCCGCAGTGCCATCTTCACCTATAAACCATGCCTTCAAGTGCTACATCTACATGTTTTTTGAACACTTTCAGGTATGGTGACTCTACCAATTCACTGGAGAGTTTGTTCCAGTGACCTCTGTTTCAGTGAAGTAATTTCTCCTAATATCCAATCTAACACACACACACATACATCAATGCAACTTGAAGCCTTTTCCTCTTTTTCTATTGCTTTTTACTTGGAAGAAACCAATCCCCACTTACAACATTCTTTCAGGCAGTTGTAGAGAGTGATTAGGTTCCCTCTGAACCTTCTTTTCTCCAGGCTAAAAAAGCCCAACTCCCTCTGCCAGTTGTCATCAGCACTTGGCATTTTTGAGTCTTGGCACATACAATTGGCCTCTGTAGAGCCTTCCTGCCATCCAGCAGGTGAACACTGCCATCCACCTTGGTGTCACCTGCAAACTGACTGAGAGTGTACTCAATGCTCTCATCCAGATCATCAGTAAAGACACTAAACAGGTCTAGGCCAAATACTGAGCTCTGGGGAGTCCCACCAGTGATGGGACTGGTGCATCCAGTTGCACTCACCAACTGGATGCAACTCATTCACCATCACTCTCCAGGCTTGGCCATCCAGTTTAGTATCCAGTGAAGAATATACCTGTCCAAGCTATGCAAAGCCAGTTCTCCAGTCATAAACTTAGGTTTGATGGAAGACAAAAACACAGGAAAAAAAACAATGCAAAATCTTAAGCATATGATTTTGGTTCCTAAGTTCACATCTAAGGAAATACACAAAGCACAGCTAAAAAACTGTAGATCTTCAGGTTTCATTTGTTTATTTGATTCAGCCAAAGCATTTGGAAAAAAGACATGTCTGTGTTATGATCTCAAATGTGGTAATAATCTGCATCTCCATTGCTTGTTTTCAACACCAAGTTATTAGAAGTGTTTTCAAATGATGCACATGACATAGCATTTCTTTGCCAATAACTTAAACATAAGAAAGGGGAAATAACTGAAGACCAAAACATCAGCCATTCATATTTCAACCTGCTGTTATTTCAAACATTTATCTGTTCTAGACTTCAATTGAACTCTCCACTTTGATTTGTTTTATTCAAAGGTTCTGTGCGGACTTATTTTAAGCATTCAGTGATCATGCAGAAAATAATTAAACTTCTGATTTTTCTAAGAAAATGAGAAAGTTATAAGACAACCAGTTTTCAAAACAAAAAAAACCCCAGAAGCCTTCTATTGAACAACAGGGCTTTTCCTCTTCAGTACCTAAATATATTAATTAATTATTTTTCCAGTGTAAAGTAAAGCAAGGATATGTGTGTTCTTTATTGCTTCTCCACAAAAGCCTTATTTTATATAGCTTCCCTAATATATTCCACGAGAATCCAATTTGGCATTCATTCAGTCAGGTGTAAATTCTGGGCCTTGAATAGCCTGAATTCCTACACTAAATTAAAAAAAAAAAAAAAAAAAAAAGTAAAAAAAGGTAATCATAGGAGATTTGGAGATAGCAGAAGGAATTGTTTCTTGAGACAGTGAAATTTTGTAAACAAGATGAATTCCCTCAAGCATGGTAGCTCTTAAAAGAAACACTACTGACTAGGACTGGAATGTGCAAAAAGACTATCATTTCTACATTCCCTCTAGAATAAGAGCAACATTAGAAAGTAGTAATCTAAACAAACTGTTTATTTTTCTGTTACTGTTGTTGAACTATTCTGAAACAATCTTGTTGAAAAAGTAGTTTCCCTGAAGAACAGATGTAAAAACAAAGAAGAAAAGCTAACTGTTATAGGTCTGTGAAGAAATGGGAAGAAAAATAGGTCTACAGACCCTAAGATGAAGTAGAAAACAGTAGAACAGCCCAAGGCCATGACAATTCAAGTGTTAAATAAAACTATGAAATGAAATAAAATTAAATCTAAACTCTAAAAGACAGGCTTGAAAGTATGCATAAAATAATGCACAATTCATCTTATACAATGTCTCATAAAATGAACTTAAAAAGCATTAAAAACTGGATTTACTTTAATGCTGGCGCTGACACAGACTTTCAAGGATAAACATCAACAAAATCTGAGACTATACTGAAAAAATTCTTTTTATTAATAGGTCTGATAACATCTATCATCAGGCATATAACTCTGTATCCCTATGTTAGTATACCTATTTAACTTTTATAAAGTGTGAATTCCAAGCTATTACACAACTGGATTTATGAAATATTGACATCCACTGTGCTCTGAGAACAAAATACATAGTAATTAATATAATTCTGAAGAAGAGAAAACAAAGGAAAATACATGAGGTGAAAAGAGCTGTTATTGACAGCTATTTTTCCAAGCTATACACATAGCTTGTCCTTAAACAGGGAAGCATAAAGAACAAAGGACAGTTGCATTCTTCTCTGTAATGGAAAAAGTAAGATGTTATTTTGGAACTCTCTGATTGCTCTTCCTAATACTGCTATACTTTCTGAAAAATAAAATGGAAATGTAACGGCGTAAAAAGAAATTATTTCCCTCTCATTCCTCAAGAAAAAGCTGCTTTATTGCTGTGACTCTCATCCATTCTTAGAGTTGAAAAAATAGATGGTGGATCTTTTGGGGGAAATTAGGTGTTCTGGCCTAACATTTCCTTTTCCTTCCCTCCAAAAACTTTCTTTCCCTTCTACTACCTTTTCATTTGTTCCAATGACAGAGAAAAGAAAATTCTCTTTCTGAGATCCACAATTTACGAACACCTACACCTTTTGCTTAGTCAATCAAAGCTTGCTTAATGTGAAAAGCTTTGGCAGGTAGCTTTATTATTCTGTATTTATTTCTTTTTACCTCTCTGGTGTAACAATAATAAAATCCATTATTATGTGATTCTGGAAGTTGTGACAGAAAGTCATGCTTCTATTTGAGTCCACCTAGGCCAACATATCTGGCTTACACTTACAAACAATGCATGAAAGGATGAATTTTGAAATACGTTTTGTATTCCTGCTATGTGAGAAATGAACAGTTTGTAAACATCATATATGTAAGAATTCTATGGAGATGAGAAACTGGCTATCACAACTCTGAAAACTAAAAAGTGGTGTGTAACAAAGCAGGATGCTTATGGATTTGTTCGAAAGAAGACTAGCTTCAGAATGAGCTGATGAACTGGAGATGAGTCAAATAATCTGTTCACAGAAAAGAGGAAACATTCAAGTTTAATAAAAATTACTATTTCTCTGTACAAAACTCGAATTTAAAACTTTATATTTATACGTTTAAGTTGCAATCAGATTCAGCTTCCTTTTTAAGCAGAATATTTCTGAGGGATCAAAAGGAAAACTGCAAAACAACATTCAGACCACATCAATGTCAGCAATTAACATGGACAAAGCACAAACCACTGATCATTACATAGTTCCTGAGAACAGAGGAAATTTTAAAGATACAGAACACAAAGATCCCTTCAAGAAGCAGTGAGCAGATTTTTCATTGAGACCTTTGTTTCTATGAAATGGGCACAAATTTGGGGAAATGTGTCATTGCTCATCTATTCCAGTTCAAGAAGAAAAGTCAGTCAGTTCCTAAAATCCTCCCTGAAAAATCTCTTGTGTGAGATACAAGGACTGTGCAAATGGAGGCTGCATCTACCACTGCATATACTCCCACTGCAAATCCAGTTCACTTTCTTTTCACAAATAGCATTCAAATTTTGATCAAAAGCTCATCCTAATTAAATCACTATTCTGAAATCAAAATATTAGACTAAAATGATACAAATGGACTCATGGGCATATCAAAGGCACTTCAAAAAATCCAGTGCTTCTGTCACAACAGAGAAGATCTAAAATCTTTCCACATGTTAATTTAGTCCAGAATTCCAACACATTTTGTTTGGACATAAAATGCTGCTGTATCTTTGTGATGTAACAAAAGTAGAAATAAAAGTTAAGTGATATTTTAGCATTAAAAAACCCCAATCCCCCAGTAATATCTAAATTAGTCTTGTGTACATTGGAGTCTTTTCCTCATTATTAAGTCAACCTTTTTTGACAGTACTTGACAAATACTCATAGATTCTTCTTTAAATCAGATGGGAGGAAACATCATATTTCACCAAATTTTATTAGTTGGTATATTCATCAGGCAAATCCAATCTCACAGTAATAGAGCTTTTTATGCTGTCTTCAACTGAGCAACATGCCAAAGGTACCTAAAGATTAAATATAAATAATGCCTAAAGATTAAAACCAAAGTAAAATAGCTGTAAGTTGTCTGCAAGATATTGCTAATCTTTTACCATCTTCCCCCATACATGGTATGATAATCTCATTAACAATTCTATGCATAAGAGGTCAACTTTAGAGTAATTGTTAATAAAATTAGCAATTTCTCAGTATGAAAAAAAGAGTATAAGAAACTGATCTAAAAAGAGAAGTAACTAAAAAGTGAGGAAGAATAAAATGTGTTATTTTAAAAGGCTCAAGCATGTCTTTAATAGTAAAGCTAAATATTTCACATGGGAAACTCAACCTGTCATGTAAAAAATATTTTGCTGTACTACAGTCATCCTCATGCTTTGTTGGTTAGGAATCTTATGCATTAGGTCTATGTAACATATGACAAGTGATTCCACAAAATCAAAATTGAACTTGAAATGAAGACATATATTGCACTCAGCAACATGAAGGAATAACCAAACTCTGTCCAAAAACCAACTCTTCATAGGCATTCTGATGGAAAACATTACAAAATTCATTATGTTGTTGTAAGCCTTTGTCAAATATTCTATAAAATCAAAGGAAATTAACTAAGTTATTAAGGAATAAAGAATCCTGGTGAACAGATAAGGAAAAACAGAGTTTTCTGCTGGAGACAACTTTACCTTCAGATTTTAAAGTCACACTGCAAGTTTTCCTGCATGTGATAAAATCACAAAATACAGCAAAAGTCATCTCAGTTGCTTTCTTTACTATTCAGTACACTTCAGGGTCACAGATGAGTTTAAAATGCAGTAGTAAGCATTTTGATGCTAAGGATCCTGAGAGAATAATGAACATATGGAATGAAGCTGACTGGAAACACTGTTCTAGCAAGAATCAGATAATGTAACACAGATATTTATTACAAAATACAAAATTTTTTGGAAAAAATTCTCTATGGGAAGATATTCACTTGAAAAAATTGACCAGGTAAAGTGGTTGAGACTGTAACAGACAGTAGCCTGATTTTTGCTGAGGGCACAAAATACTAAAACAGCTCACATTTAAAATACTTGAAGGCAATAAAATTTACTGAGAGTAAAAAGCCCCTAGACTCTGAAAAAATTGCAATTCTGAGAAATCTCAATTCGCTGTCACTATAAAATTCTGATTCACTTCTGAAACAGAAGAGGATCATCAACTTCAGTCAAAAATTTGTCTAAGCTTGAGTATTCTTTCGATTTTCCCCATATTGGGAAAGTCTTCACCATATGTCTCTGATATAGTGCAGTGCAGTACTGTACTCTAAAGTAAAAAAGTTCCCTTCACAGCCTGCTTTTCATCAATACTATCCACAGAATGGTACTCAGTAGTCTAAAGCTTCTTAACCCACCTAGAGTTAAGATTTAACTATATAAAAATCTGACAGCACATAACACAGTACAGAAGTCTCATAACCTGTTCAGAAATCTCATCTCTTCAATCCTCTTGGAGTGAAATGAGTAGTCTTTCTGGTGTAATTTCAGAGAAGGAAAATGATTAATACCACTCATTCTGCTCTAATACTCATGCACATCTCTCTTGTCTACTATCATTTGCAACACTTTAGAACAGAATTTTGTCTTGTTACTCCTAAAGTACAGAACCGAGACTTTATCTCATTTTTTCTGTTTCTACTACTTCAGCTTTAAATAACTATATCTTCTGAATGCCTCCTGCTATTTCTTCTGAGATAAAGTTGTTAAAAAGTGCAAAATGTCCTCAGCCACCCAAGTATAATTCTAGTAAAGCTAAGAAGGAATTGTAATAGTTTTGTTCCCCACAGAATACCATACGACTGGAGCTGTTTTTACACAGCAGTGCTCCTATAAACAACACACTAATTCCACAGAATAATAGGGATGCTTCATAAATAATACAGTGTTATTACAAAGGCACTGTATACAAACTTACATGGGATGACTTTCTAAAAAAAATATTTAATACAGCCAAGCTCCATTTAATATAAATCAGCCAGAAAGCAGAATTAAACCACGTTAATGTGAACTAGTTTCTCTAAACACTAGGCCTGGTCACTGCAGGGAAACAAAGCAATTCACATCACTTTGTGCATCAACATTCATGCAGGTCACCCATTGCTCCAAGGAAGAGGTGGAAGCCAAAGTGGAAAGACAGGCATATTACCCGCTGTTGGCTAATGACTAACTTGAATCAGGTGCTCAAAGCCCACAGGATTCAGTCCTGAGATATGTGAACAAAAATGAGTGTTAAGGTCCACATGTCTACTTGCAAAATGGTTAAGATTCGATCTCTCAGACCCCTTTCTGTTTCAATCTTGAGTACTCCACGCCACATCTGAGGTGTTCTCTGTGGAAGACACTCAGTCCTCCCTCTGCAGAAAATTTTTTGTGATCTACTTTGCTTCTTTCCATGTCTTTTATGAACTTAAACAATTTTCTTATTGAGGAAATTACAATCATTTGGCTATATCTAGTAAGAATTAAAAATAAAGAGTATAGATTGCTCTTTGAGCTATCAGCCTAATGAAACTTGTTTTCTCACTGTCTTCTGTCTCTCAGCCTTTGCATTTTACTTTTTCTTGCTCCAAAACTTTCTCATATTTTACAGTAAATCCATGTCTCCTATAACATGCTACCAGATAATAGCCACAGTTTATGGTGAAGAGACCAAATAGACAAAATGACTGATATGCCAGCATATATATAGAGGTTATCCTGACATTACTTATGTACAGCACATCTTGAAAACATCTTCTTTTCTCTCTGTGAGATACTAATTACGTAGTTAATTTTGAAAGTTGTTAACTAGGATAAACATGATAGAACGTATTTCAGAAAACTACAATTTCTGTTTCCAAGTTGACTCAACCTGATCAATATGCTTAAAAAATTATTATGAGAGGACTGACAAGAGAAAAAAAGGAAATGATGACTCAGCTATTTCTATAGCTTCCTTTTCTAAATAACCCAGACTATAAAAGAAGAAGAAGAAAAATATAAGGAATAAAATGGTACTATGGTAACTATGTAATGACTAGGAAGTATTTAATTTACCTTTGGACAGAGCTGATAGTTAACGTAAGAAACCAACTTACATGAAGTAGAATAACCATCAGGAGATTTATTAGAGTGGCAGTGATTCAAAATAATTTCAACGTTACCTAAAATTCATCCAGCAGTTAAACTCCTTGGGCTATACAACATCTTGTAAGTAAACACATTCCTGATGCTATTAAATAGTTTCACTGTAGTCATCAAAGGCAGTCAGCATCTTATAAATGCAAGATGAGTTCATGCTAACATTGTCACTGGATTTGTTTGCCTATTTGATTGTTAGCTGTATTCACTAGTGCATAGATTTTCTTGTCATTTTTCTCAGTGTTAATCACCTACAACTTCTTTTAAATAGTCCCAAATTCCATATTAAAAATAAATTCTTAAATTTTACAGAAATTTATACACTTGCTCACTTCAAGTGTGAGAAGGTCAGAGCCACAAAAATACAATCCTCTTAAATATGCAATCCTCTTAAAATTGATTTCTGTTTGTAACTTGTACTTGAATCACAGATGATTTCTATGTCAATGTTCATTTTACATTTGTTAATATGACAGTGGAAGCACATGAAGAGTTCGTGTTCTAAACACTGGCATCAAAATTTTGAAGCCTGAAATTGCAAATAGATTAATTTTGCTGAAACCTGCACTAAAAGTCATGTGCTGTCCTGAAATCTCCTTCATCCCGTCTTCAGATTCCTCAGCACACCAACAGAAAACACTCCCAATCATTGCAGCTTCTCCTCAGGGCTAGAAGTGTTCATTTTTCTCTGTGGTCCTGTCATAACCAGGCTTAGGGGTGGATCTCTGCTCTATAATCACAGTGGAATTAACACCCTACTTACATAAAGACACGGAAGCAAATCCAGAGTCATCAGGCTAAATCACAGAATGCAGAGTTGTTACAGCTAAAATATTGCTTCAGTGATGTGAAAAACTGCCAGTTGCTCTGCTTTCCCTCCTTTCATTCTTAGTTTTGTCGGTTTTTTCCAGAGCCTAGAAAATCTGGTAGCAGACAAGACAGACTTTTCAGACTGCTGTCTATATAACTGTGAGATGCATGAATCCACTGAACATTTCAAGTAAATCACCATCAACATCACAGTAGCCACGTCAATGAGAAGTATAAGCTCCTTTTGTTCCTAATAATGAGGATACATTTTTGCTGCATGGTACTTTAGAATGACTACTGCTACACAAAGGCTCAGTGGATTTTGGAAATGAGAATGTTTTCTTTGTTAGGTTGCAATTTCTTATTTAAAATGCCATAACTACAAATACTAAGCACATGCTTGTGTTGAAAACTCACCTAAAGAAATCCCAGTATGTATGAAGGAAGCTCCACTTCTCAAGTTTCATGGACTTTAAAATAAATCTGAATTTTTTTCTGCAGTAAGGAGATAATGTGAAAATGGGTTTTTTTCTTCTTCTTCTTTGGTGGCTTTATCTCATTTAGTTTTAAACATATGCACTTTTCATTATACAGTTTACTCACATTTTCATTATGTTTAACAAAGGAAAAAAATATCAAAAGGGAAACATTTAATAAAAAAAACACCAGCACTGACACTCAAGGCATATGCTTTTCAAATAATCTTGTCTTCTATGGACAGTGTAGATAGATGGGGAATGGAAGGAAAATGACTTCTAGCATAGCAGATAAAGCATAAAATTCCTGTTAACTAGAAAATGTGGCATAGAAAGTTCATTTCCTATTTCAGTGGATTATGTGACCACCTCCCAGAAAAAAAAAAAAAGGGGAATTAGTACCATATGAGCACACATTAACTATTGAAATGAAAGTTATTATTTGCACAATATCCAATACAATTTTAGCTATAAGGCATGAGGTCAGAGTTAAGCCAGCAGGAGCATACCCCTCATTGTGCTAATATGCTCTGCATTCACTAAACCAACATATTATATGTTCTGAAAAGAATTGCTTTTCATTTCTTATCGCTGAATCCCTAAAGTCAAGAACATAGTTATAATTTTCTAGAAATGCATTAATATTTAAAACACCTGAGACAGAATGCAAATATTCAGAATACAATTTCCTTATTGTCAGACTCTTGGCACTGCTTTGTGCCAATATCATTACTGTATCTACAAGAATGCCTTTAATTCTCTGAATCCTTCCTCCCTTGCCTGTGTCCTCTATTGGAGCTGACAGTTCTATTGTTTTGGGGGGGGTTTTGGTGTATATAAATGCACTTCATACACTAAACTCTGAAAGAGAGAGACTGATACAGGCTTGTTGTCTGATTGTTAACAGAGAAATTCACATCAGAATTTGAACTGCAATCAGCCTGAGTTATATTGTCTTACAGTAGAATTCCAATTTTAATCTTAGATGGTTTGGGGACACATAAAAATTGCCTCTCTTCTCTATCATAGAGTGCCACATTCCAGAACAACAGAAATATTGAAATAGTTTCCTGCTACAGAAACAAAAAATAAACAAATATGAGATTCATTTCTTCAAGTTGAAGGCTGTTTGTCATGTTAGGCAACCTCAATACGAATGCAATCATCATCCTGCCTATTGGCATAAATCTAGTTCTTCTTTTGCACATTTACCTGTAGATTGAACACTAGATTCAGTGCAAATGTAATACCTTAAGCATATAGTCTTGATTACCTAAGTTTTTGAATCTCTGTTCATGTTCCTAAATTTACAATATTTCTTTTTTTTTTCCTCTCAAGCAGAAACTAGTGATTCCCAGGCAAAAGTATAAATAATGCCCCCAAATAATATAACTTGTACCATTCACAGGCATCTAAAGCTGTAATATGAATGTTTAACAATAGCACAAGCATTTTCGATTGTAATTAGACACTTCAGTCATGTTCAGCAGAGTCAAGTAAAACAGTTTTAAGTAACTAGAGATGTCTTCCTCAAGATCAAACCTAGATTTTTAAATTGATTTTTTGGCTTTTTTTATTTCTGAGTAATAAGCATAAGACCAAACCAGCTTTAGACTCTTCATGCTAGTTTGATTATTTAATGATTAATTTCTATCTGGTATACTATTTTTGTTCTGTGTATCTTAACATTGTCTCCTCCAAATAAGGAAATAGTAAACAGAATTGCCACCCAGTAGGCTTGCCCTAGATAAACAATAGAAAATCCCTGAACAGATTAGTGGTATACAAATGCTTTAATGATTTCCTCTGAGACAAAAGTCTGGACTCCTATAATGCAAGCAAGGATTACAAATGTAAACTCATACTGGGACTAGCTCTCCAGTTCAAAAATTCTGCTACCAAACCACCAAAATATCTGTTAGGTAAAGAAGAATATGACTTGTGACCTACCTTGAGTGTATAAGTCAGTAGGGTGCTTTTGTATGCTCTATGTATAAGTGAATATACATATTTCCATGAGAAAAGCTGACAGAAAAAAATACAGAAGTCCTCAAATTAAAGCTCTGGAGGACATTAAAGATGTACAGTTGAGGTCTGTGCAGCCATATCATTTTTTCAGAGATATAAGATTTCTGTATGAAAATCTGGTTTCATGTGCTTCATGTAAAATATGTATGGTCATTTAGTGCCAAAAATAAAGACAAAGAAAGTCTGTAACTTTAGTAGAACCCCTGGAGTATGAAGTAGCTACAGAAGAGTACTGTGTGGGTTAAAATTAATTTCTGCATTTTTGACTGCTAGATTCTAATACAGATGTTTAGATCACCCATACATGAGGGAATGTTCAGTAAAAAGATATATGTGGAATGCTACAACTTGATATCACCTGCATCAGCCAAAGGAGTTCACATTCAAGAATGTATTAAACTAGAGGAATTGAATTAAATTAATTGTGGCAGCTCATATGTATGAAGGAAGGTCAGTGGTTCTTCTGCTGCCTGAAAGATTTTTTTTTGTTGCTCTTTCATGGTATTTTTTTTAAGGGTATAGGACGGCAGCTGCTAGAACACACGATATTTGCAGCTCCTTCATGAACTCAACACCATAGACTTTACAGTAAGTTCTGATCAGACCTTGTTGGCAAATAAGTTATCTAAGGCTGAGTTAAAACAAAAAAAGTATCTGCTAAACTACAGGCCAAACTGTCTCTCACAGTCTTGTGCATTTTGTTCAGCTGAGTTATGATCTAACTTCAGTAGTTAAATCAGTAGGATCTGACTCAAACTTAGATTTGCCACATCCTAGAAGAGCATGTTAACCTTTACATGACAAACATGAGTATAACCTTCATTTCAGAAAGTGACTCCTGCCCAGTGTTGGTCGGGGGTGGGGGTGGCCAAGTCTTGCTGAGTAAGCTACTCAAAACCTCTAGCTGTAGCCATTCATAAGCCCGAGTTTATGTTTTTTATTATCAGACTATATAATCAAATTTTTAAAAATTTTAATTACAACCTTATAATCAACCTTTTCCAATCAGATTAATCCTATTTTTACTTATCTGTGGATAGTTTACAATTCTTACAGGCACTTAACTATCTCACTGATGTTTAATTCTATCAAAGAGTTTTGTTCTCTCACTGCTGCTCCTAAACTGTTGCTATATTTTGACATCATAAATCAAGGACATGAAAATATCTTATGCCCAGCCAAACTGGAAGATTCCTCACTCAAGCAACTATTGTAGTGAAAAAGATATAAGCATTTTTCCAAATACACAAATATAATTTCAATGACTAGTTGATGCTGTATTGTAATTGTAAGTAAATTTTTTCCTAAGTCTAGTTTTATTTTTAAGAAATATAAATAAATCTGTGACGCATATTATACTCTACTACTAGTATGTACTGTAATTTGTACACACGCACAACTTTAGTTTATGGAAAATACAGCTTTTGTTATTAGGTCTTTTCTGGAAGTCTTTGAAAAGTTATGCTACACAAGGCAGCAAAATAGATCTAAACCACATTATTTGCTCAGCGTTGTTCAGATTTTAAAAACTGAGTGTTACAGATAAAAATTCCATTGAGCACCATTGATAACTTCCCCCACCAGCAATTTAGATCTAAACATCACGTTAACTCTTGTGTAGATGCTTGAAAATCTATATGCACAGAAGTTTTCCTCAGAAAGCTTCCACAGGAACATAAATTATATCTCCCCTGATAAATTATATCACATTCACAGAAAGATAATTTTTGCTTAAGTCTCCTAAGGAATGCAATCCTGTAACCTTGGTCTCATCAATTAAAAATCATGTTTCTTTGCCATTTTGTATCTTTTTGATTTCTAGCATTGTGTCAAAAGCATTAGCACAACACTGCATTTTCAGCAGTGTCAATAGGGGTGTTCACCAGTCATTTAGCATCTGAAAAGTAGCTCCTACACATTCCAATTTCTCTTTAAGAGTTTACCTCTCCCTGATTATGAAGCTATTTTATTCAATATAAAATTTACATGTCCAAACAATAAGTTCAGAAAAGCAAGTTACAATAATTAAATTCAAATTAATTATTTCCCTAACTTGAATATATTTTCAAATATTTATTTTGTTAGTCTGTTAGTTGTTAAAACATTTTAACTTCTCACAACTGTTAAAAAAGTTGTTAAAAAAAAAAGGCAAAAGTTTTGTAGCTTCTCTTTATGACATTCAAACACAAAAGGTTGCTTGGATTTAAGGGCTTTTTTTATTCAGTTATTTTGAACAGGATTTTCATAGTACTGTTCTAAACTTTATAAATTATTAAAGAAGAGAGAAATAAAGAAAGGAAAGAAAAGAAGGTTTGCTTGCCTGGCATATAATTGTGAGGTTCTGCATTTCTTATCCTACGGGGTCTTCACTGCAATGGACAAATTTTTATTTATATTCATTTTTCCTTGTATTTTAGAGTAATAAAATTATTACTTATATAGGAAAAAAATACAAATCTACCAAAAAGGTAGAAGTGCTACTGATTTTAGCTCATAGGTTTCATCCAAAAAATGTCATTTCGATTAAACTGCAACCATTTTGGCAATAAAGTGACTTTTGAGGTTCTAAAAATGCATGAGATATGAACGACAGAAGTAAAAAACACATTTTTGTTGCACTGCACAATTCATGCCAAATCTCTTCAGTGTGGTAACGCCACACTGGAAAAAGTTCAGTCAAAATTTCATCCTGAAACTCACAACTAAAGCACACATGTTATTTTAAACAGAATTACTATAAAAGAGAATGTCAAGCATTTTTATATCCCTTTAAGACATTTGTATGTAAATTTGCATGTCAAACACATGGCTCTGTCAAAACCAGCATATGGTGGTATGTGCAAGCTGGAATCAAGGTAACATTAATTTTGCAAATAACTATTACTGAAAAGATAGGTAGAGTTATTCCACATATTAATTACATATCTCTCATTAAAATACAAAGAGAAAATATATATTTTAGTACAAAGGAATTACCTAACACATTTTTATCTTTGAAGAAATACCAGTTACTATTCAGACTACCTTTTAAGCAAAAAGTTAGTCAAAAACTATTACTCCATTGAAAGCCAAAAAACATACTTTGATTTTTCTAACACCTAATTTGTAACATACATACTTCTAGGGTTTGAAGTGAACAGGTAAAACATATTCTGCTACACCTTGCAGTTGTATAGGTGAAAGGAAGAAGCAGATCAAATCCAAACATATTGCATATTTTCTGTTACCTGAATAATGTAAAGCCTACAAACTAGTTATCAATATTTCAGATAACATAAAATAGAATGGTTTATTTTTTTCATTATATGAATTTCATTATTTAGTAGAAGAAAATGACTGCTTCATTATTTATCATCTGCTGCTTATTTATTTAGTATAGGGATAGCCAAACATTTTCAACCCAAAAGCAAAAAAAATCAGTTTGATATTGTTCAAGATGACATTCTTTCTAACTCCAGAAAAACATGTCAAAATGTAAAAGGTGAACGAAAAAAGAACGAGACATATCCTGTTCTCCTGCTCTTGGGACAACAAAATCGAGTCAGTCAAACAGTACCCACATGGAAAAAAACAGTAAGAAACTATGGAGTACTAATTAGTGAGAAAATAGTTATGAGAGGAATGCACCAAAATTAAGGCATTCCTGTGTGTTTTGTAAAGCTGAGTGGAAAAATTCTACTTATCTAAAATATTTCTGGTTTACCATTGCGAATCTGGCTTTCAGCTTCTGTTTTACACATGACATGACAAAGTTTCAGAAATCAATACATAAGCACTGGCACTGAAATGAATAGAATGTGTATTTCAAGCTCTTGTTCATTAATTTCTGTGGAATGCACTAACAGACTAAAGGCTCTAAGAAATTCAATTCATGCAATATGAACTTTAGTTCCTGCTTCTGAAAGGCCTAGCATATCCCACAGAGTTCTCGTGAGTAAAAGAAACACTGATAACTGATGACATACAGATACCGCAAATAAAGGTCATTTTCAAAAGCTGGCTGTATTCCAATATGTTCCATAACTTTGATAGAACCAAATATTAATATAGTATGAGTACTCCTTCAACTTAGAGGATGTACATCCTATAGACAGTTTTAAATTTAACATTATTCTTGCAGCGTGTGCTCTTGTATGTTGTGGCTGATAAACTGCTATTGTTTTGATTTTGCTTTTTATTTTGAAATAACAACATATTTAGCCCCTAGGTTCTCCTGCTCCCTGAGTTATAGAAGAGCTTTACTCTCTATTTATTTCTTAAGTGGAAAATCTTACATTTCACAAAGTAGCATTACCATAATTCACCTGCAACTAAAGTCAGCTTCTCTGAGCCTGTACACCATCTCAAGTTAGAAAACATTCAGACAGAATAAATAATTAGGTGTCTGCTAGCTTTCTTTGTATGCATAATGTGATTCACCCACTCGATATGAAGCTCACTTAAGTTCACAAGTCCTGAGTCAAAGACCAAAGAAAAATTAGGACAACTAAACTGGTTCACTGGTATCCAGCTTTTCTCTCTTATTTTGAGAATTGTGCCAGAAGAAGTGGCCAGGTCTCCCTCTTACTACCTTGAAACACTTCCTGAGTGGCTCTGATGTCCAGCTCCATCTTCTACAGATACTGTCTTTGATGAGCAGAGGCACAATTAAATTGGCCGGTCAAAATTATGTTTAACAGAGGGGTATTCCCTTCAAAAGAAAACTTTAAAATGCATTGTTTCCATGGAAGATGGCAGGATTTTTTTGGTCCCTGTTTTTGTGCTAAGCACGAGCCACCTCTTCTACTTCAACTTAATTGATGAATTTAGAATTTTTCTGTGTGAAGAAAGAGCATTTTAATGAACTGATTCACTCTGAAAAGAGATACAAATTTCTAAATGACTGACCTCTGCTCAATATTCCCCAAAGCATAAGGGAGCAATTTTGTAAATGTATTGCTAAGATACTTTGATGGTACTCTGAAAAGGATTTTTTTCTGCATTTTAAATCTTTCAGAATTATGTGCTCTGATTTACATCTCTGTCTGCCATCAAAATCAAGCACACCTGCAGAATCCCACTGAAGTCAATCAAATTCAATATATGTATATAAGAATCTACCAGTAGAGAATGTTTCAACCTCTATGGTGCAAAAGGTGATTGCACACAAGTTAAAAAAATCCTAATATTCAAATTAGGGGTGGTTTAAATTCCATCAATTAATTTTTAGGCCATTTAAAAAACATTAATCTATTTTGCACTACTGTTTGCAGGGAAACCAATGTTTCTCAGTAATTAGCATGATTCAAAAGTTCTTTAAAAAGTGATATGCAAACATAACACGAACTAAAATGGCTTCTCTGTGTACACTTAACATTCCATGAGTTAAAGCATTTTTTGACATTTTTCTTCAAGTTGTCCTTCCAGTGCCCTATCTGAAATCAAAGAACAAAAAACGCTAATCCTGTTTAATTTAGAATAGCAATGAATTAATCCTAATAATGAAATAACTTCAATACAATGTTGTCTTTGAATCATTAGAGGATTTGCAGATAGTATCTTGTGAATGCAAACAAGATAATCATACAAGCGCAGACACCAAATAACCCTTTTTCCAAACACTGGTAGGCATGCATATTCAACAAAATGCAAATATTGACTTTTCTGATAGCAACTAGATCAGATTGCTGAGGTGCCTGATGAGACACTGCAATCCCAGTGTGGGAAACAGTATTGACCTTCATGCTCCGCATGGCAAGCCTGTAGCTTGCTTGCATTTATGATTCCCCTAAACTCTGAGCGCTTGCCACAACTGCAAGAATAAAGTAGACATGTGGAAAAGGGCAATCTCAGTCAGTACAGAAGAGCTTGAAAGAAAGTAAACAGGTTTCATGTCTCATAATACCTCTCCAGAGAGACAAGGAACGGAAGAAATGTCATTTGCAATTGACTGCTTATGAAGATAAATGGGCACATAAAAAGACTTTTTCTACTTAATAAGCAAGGAAAGGGGATAACAGGTCACACACCTTGCACATTCAGCAATCAGTGTGTCCAGCAAGTGTGTTAGAATACAGACCTATGAAAAATGCGAATGCTTTAAAGAGCATTCATCCAGAATAAATGCATACAGTCACAGTCACGTGACATGCTTTACCAAAAACCTCCCCAAACACACTATAAAAACCCTAATTTAAAAGAAGAAATATCTATAATACTGTATATTTGAGTTTGTATGTTTTAATCTTGAACTACATTACACTTCTAAGTTTTGCCTAATTCAACACTTCAGTTTGAAGTGGAAATCAAGAAATGAAAAAGTTCAGCATTTCCTGATACTTTTATTACACTTGCTACAGATGACATGATACCTCAAAATGGTGGTTTAAAATACGTATTTAAAGGCTGTTAAAGACTCAAATGAAATCCTTTTTTCCCACTAGATTCTAATTTCTTTTCTGAGATCCTCTTTTTACACACTTTTTATTGTATGTCTGTCCTGACATTTATCTGTATATCTTTGAACACATGAACATATTTCTATAAGTTTATTAATATATATTTACACTGGAGTATGTTGAACCACCTTAGAAAGACTATGTTTAAGCAATATAAATACATTCTCTTTAGCTTTCATCATTCTGTATTATTTCTGCCAATTCATTTATGATACTCCTAACTCTATGTACTGCTTTTATTCTGAGATGCCAGTTATATAAATCGTAATAAGGTTGTTCAATGTTTTTGAGGAAAGAAGGTCAGATTACTGCTAATTAGGCCAGAGTGCAACCTACAATCCTCTGAGGATAGAAATTATGATTATGATACCAGAATGTTTTTATTGGGTTTTTTCTTGCCTTTCTATTTGCTAAAATTTTCGAATCTTTCCTTTCTTCTGAGAGCCTTCATTTAATCAGCTCTATGCAGGACTTTTAAAATATGAGAAAAATGCTTGTTTTAATATTCTTGGATTTATTTCTTCCTGAGATAATGAAATGCTTCCTTAAATTTCCATTAAAGTAATGCTGCCATGGATTTTTTTAGTCTTTTAGAAGAATGAAAACATCAAGATTTGACTGATTATTTCTAGTGGGCCAGCATTCCCATATGTATATGTGGTTTTTGTGCATAATTTAAATAGAGAGCAATTTGAACCTTATTAGTGAGAATTTTTGTTTTGATATCCTGCCAGCATAGCAATCTAAGCCAATGCTTAGGTCTAGACAGGACACCAAATGCTAGAGAAACAGAAATTTATAGCCTGGGCAACATATGTGCAGATAAATTCTATGTGCTACAAAGACCAGCGAACATGAAGAGAAGAAAGAATTCCACTGTATCACATTGCCATTGAATACAAAGGCACTCTTATAGAATGGTATTTAGGTGTGTAACCATTTGTGTTAAATCTCTTAGATTATTTAACCAACAATCAGCCATAACTTTATCAGCCATGGATTTACCTTCTAACCAACTCCTGTGCAAGAAAATTCTGATAAGTGTATGGACAAAAATCTATCCCACTGCATTTCTTTCCCAGGCTGGAAACTCTGATAAACAGCTTTTTGACCAACAACTGTTGCCTAAACAGCCAAAGGCCTTGCCATGTGTAGTTATGGGGGGCCACATAGAATTACAGTTTGTTGCAGTCATTTTCAATGATACCATATGGATATCCTTTCCATAGAAACAGAAATTTGAGAAAAACAAATTCTGGCAAACCTTATTGTCAACTATTAAAATTTTGAAAGATGAACTTTTTCTGACAGTTATCTATACATCACATAAATGTAAAAAAACCTTCAGAATCACTAAAAATTTACCCTATTATGATTTCAGGTAATATTTTAAAAATTAGAAAATAATTGAATCCCTATTAATTAATAAAATACAATTATTTCTTGAAGATTCACCAGGCCCTCTAAGGTGATGGAAGAACAGGTCAATTAACAAAAATTGAGCCTTTAAAGACATAATCCAAACTGAATGTTCATCCTAACTGTTTTCACTCTGACCCATAAAGTTCACTCCTTCTCAGAATCTGAAACTGAAAACTATGTGCCCTATGACTATGGAGAAAGCTAGAATTAACTTCAAACACTTAATCTCTAAAAACCTTTCCAAGTTCAAAGGCATATCCTACCTTTCATATTCAAGGGAGTTTGCATTTTAAGCCTTACACATGTTCTCCTCCAAGAACACAGATTACTTTTTGCCATGCCAAATATTGAAAGATATGAATGGCTGGTGTGAAAATGGGAGACAGAGTTTATGCCAAATGGGGCACAGGTTGGAAAGAACATGGAAAAAGGAGATTTTAGAGAAAATGATCCAGGCCATGGCTGCAAAAATAAAGTTATCTTTACACAGGTATGTAAAGGTGAAAAAACAGAGCATCTTATCATGACCCATAAAATGAAACATTTTACCTTGCCCTATAAGAGAGGTTTTTCTACCATTAATGCATCACTTTGCATGAACTCAAATAAATAAGTGTACAGGTAAAGCACCAAATCTCCTACTTAGTTTCACAGAACCGGGGAAATTCCTTCTGAGATAGGTTTCATTCAATTTTTTATTTACTATTTGCATGCGATCACACATAGCATTTTTAAAATCATATTAATTCATGCAAAGAGGAAAAAAATTGCACATGGAGAAATATCTTGCTGCATGCAAGGAGGACTGCCTCTTGTTTAAAATAATTATAATCTACCTAGCTTTTCATTTCAGGAGTTCCATGCTTTTTTTTTTTTTTTTTTTTTTTTTGTAAAAAGCTACTTTGAAAAATAACCAGAAATTTTATTATTAGAAAGAAAGGCTAGAAAACTGTATTCATTTGCTAAAGATGTACACAATTGCATAATCAAAAAACTTTGTATGCTTTTTGTACTAATCACTTGAATAGCTCCAATGTAAACCTAATTTTTAATTTTACTCTCCTGAATTAAATTTTAAGCTATAAGAAATCTATTTATTTTTTTATTAGAATTAAAATATTTTATTTAAATAGCAAGTTCCTTGTTTTTCTAATCTCTGTCACGTAGGAATATATATGAGTAGGTCTATTTTTAGTATTTGATGCATTTTTGTTTATAACTCATTCATCTAAGGAAATAGCTTTTCAGACATTGGAGAGCTACTTTAAATTTAAGGATTAAAAAAGAAATTTAATTTTGAAAGTCTCTTATATAAAAATATATATGAATTAGGAAGCAGAAAGACATTTGAGTGACTGCAACCACTGGTTTAGATGCCTTCAGAATAAGGTATAATAATCACCCACATTAAAACTGCTAGTTAAAATGGATGCATTCATTCCTTGCAAAGTTTCCTTAGAAACACTAGACTCTTAAGCATAATCTAAACAGACAGCTGGGTCCACCCTTTATGATAATGTGCCACGCAGCTTTATTAATCTGACCTTTGGAATCAAATAAGAAATTTTATACTGCCCCACCATAATTGTAAGTGGCAGGCATTTTAGCAGTCTGTAATTTGCACTTCACTATAACATCTACTTTCAGTTATGATGTAAATGTTAACAGGATCTGACACCGTCAATCATGTTCTGGTGTATAAGGCAAGTGACAAAATAGTGTGCTTGGAGTAAACTAGAACACAACCTTACTGACAATGAAACACATCAACCCTTGCTATTCAAAGACAAAGGCAAAAAATGTATACTGTCATTGTCTCAAACAGCACCTGAATGATATACAGTGCTGCAATAATTGGGAGTGAGTCTTGAGGTGGAAATTATGTTCAACAGACTCAATTTACAAGTTTATAAAAGTTCTGATTGTCCTTTAAGTTGCTTGCAAGAGTTATTTGATAGGAGAAAATATGGTTTTAATGTATAATCAATAGTATTCTGAAGAACACTATATGAATGCAAAAAGTAGTTCTGTTTAAGAAGGCATGAGTATGGAAATTCCTTCTATTTAACACAAATGTGTCAGGTTTTTTCTGTATACATGTTCTTAAAAGTTTAGGGCCTGTTAACAGCACAGAAAACCTATATGCAAGTTATTTTGATAGCTATAAGTGTTATAAATATGCAATAAAAACTAGTGGCCTCATACTTGAATGAAAAAGACACCTGTTTATATTATTTATTTTTAAAAAATAAAAATTAAATAGAATTTATTTCTGAAATGCCAGTATGTATACAGATCTTTTGCTTCTGAATGTTGTGTATTCCTCCTCAACTTCACTTCTTTCATGACAACCCTTTCTCAACTTTAAATACTTCTTAATGAATAGTCTAATTGAACTACTGCCTATGTTGGATTTTAAGTTAATATCTAAAAAATTATTGTAGAGCTTGTAGAGATCTCTGTGGATTTATAAAACCATCTCTACGTACATCTTTTTTCAGTGATATAAATATTAAAGCCTCCTTTCTGTTCAGTAACGAGGTCACAGCAGACTATTTTATATAAACATATTGAGATAATACTGAGATCTACTGATCAATCAAGGGTTATGCTACAGGCAAATAAAACCCAAGAAGTTGCTCTCCCAAAAATTCTAATATACATTTTTTAGCTATTACATTTTATGCTTTTTATTTACAAATAAAACACAAGTTTTTGTTTAATAGCATTAAGGCAGTTTTTTGCTTTGTGCAAAGTCTATTCTAAAAGGAAAACCTCAAGTTGTTTAGGTAGGAAGATTATCTTGCTTCAACAGTGTGTTACACAAAATGTGACCTGCGCTTTCTATCATTCTCATTTTTTTGTTTTTGGTCATAATAATTGCATGCTACATCACAAGTAGTGTGAAATAGCCTGCTTCACCTGGCTATTATATGCCAAACTCAGCTAAGATATCTGTGGTGCTGATACAAATCATATTTTGCTCTTCATTCTGAGAATGAAGGTTTTGCAAAGGAGTACGGTACACAGAAGAGGCAGATAATATTTTAAACCAGCTAAGCTTCAGAGAAAATCAGTCATTTTACATTTAGATTTCTACTGTTAGTGTAATCAAAGGAATATTCACTACATGTGAGAAACATGGCATGCACAGCCTACAGAGACTACACTTGCGTATATATCTCTGTATTAAAGGATCCAAGTATACTTTTTTTGTGAATTTAGTGCAAACTTTCAGTGCTCAAGAGCTAATTCAAATTACCTCATACAGTCATCTGTGGTTTGTGTATCTCTTTTAAGATGAAAGAGGTAAACCAACGTCATTATTGAAAATACACATTGTATTAAGCACAAAGAAGAATCTTAAGATATAAAGCTACAACGCTTTCAGCATTAATTTTTTACTTTAAAACTTCAACATTATTAATAACAAAAGAATAGAATAACTTAAAGTCGAGTAATATTCACTAAATCTTCTCAGCCTACTCCTGAAACAACACAAGAAATTACCCAAAACATTTGCACTGTACCTTTGAAGTTAAACAATAGCTACTCTTGCATGGAAGCTTTAAAAAAAAAAATTATGTGAAAAAAAATCAAACTGTATTCAAAACCTTTGGTGGGTCACACAACATTAAAATTCAGACTACCAATACATTTAAATTTAAATAACCACAATTGCTACATTCATCCTCAGAGTGACTTCTTTGAAGCTAGTAAAGTCTTAAAAGGAATAAGTATGTATTCCTGTCAGTGTTCAGCACTCCACTCCCCTGCCAGTGCTGAATCTCTTCTCCACTGTATCAGTTCAAATTAAGTGTTTGTGCACTACAGAAAGAAACATCATGACTACTACTTAACTTATTCTCTCTTGTCAAGTTCACAACGTCTGCTTTGAAGCAGATTTAACAATTTAACAGAATACAACCTAAATTTTAGAAGGACATGGATGAATTAGAAAAAAAAAGTAGGGATACCAATCTCTTATGTTAGCTCTACTATGCTACTACATGCAGAAATAACCATTGCATCTCTTGTTAGAAGAGATATATCGTTTTGGAAAAGAGTTCTTGCCTGGAATTTGGACACAGACCATCTTTTTCCCTTCTAAGCTTCTGAATGTCATGAATATTGCATATGAGAAGAAAGCCCAACTCAGATGTACATTTTCCTGCTGTAAAGAAAATCTAAAGAAGAAAGAAATTCCTTGTATGTATAATTCCTAAAGCTGCTAACAAATCAGACACAAAGAATTGAATCCTTTTATAAATTCAATAGAGCACAGCTGTAGAATGTTTTTGCTTTCATATTTAATCCACTATCATTACATATACATTATTACATAATGTACATAGGATCATATATATAAATTATCATATAATACATATTATAATTATATATAATAAATATCAGTAATCTCTGTTGTCGTTATCAGAATATATGTGCATCCCCCCACATAGCTTTAAAAAGTGGCAGAAATAATGAATGCCCATTTAAGAAAAATTAAAGATGTATCTGATTATTCCAATTGATTTTTTTGAATATACACTGACAGCTGTGAATTTTGTATAGCTTACAAAAATGTTTTCATCTTATTCTGACTCTTTTGGTTTTTAATTATTATCTTTTTGTATATATATATATTTGTTCATAGCAAAAACAGACTTGGAAACTTTGCAGCCAAGCATTATAAAGTTCAAAATAACTCCTCTGTGAAAATGCAGACGCAATTTGTAACAAAACACTCAAGAAATTCTATGTGATATTGCTCCTCCCCTGACACTGATACAATAAAACTGCAGACAATTTTTCACTGGTATGGAATGTAGGTCTGGAACTTAGCTTAAGGTAAATGCTGCCATTCTGTAAAATATATGCACTATGCTGTATTCACTTGTTATTACTTTAGATTTTTAATTAATTTCTTGACTAAGATAAAGCATGTTTACCTCAAGATAACAACCGGTGAGGCCATATTTGTGCAGTTTGCACTGTTTATGTCCACGGCATTACACGGACAGCAAGCCTGACTAGGTTATTATAGAAATACTGTGCTGTGTTGACAGATAGGTATCAAAACTGGATTTCAGCATTGTCAAATAATACTTTGTTTATAAGAAATAAGAAAACATTTTCATAAATCTGTATATACAGGAGAGACCTTGCTCTTCGTGTATACTTTCTATGTCAAGTAATCACACTGTTGTCAAAGATATTACCTAGAACTGATATCTGACAGTGATTCACACACTTTACTTTCTCAAAATGAGCTTCAAACCTGCTGAAAAATAAATTCTAAGATTAACTGTTACAGTAAAATTATTTTCACACATGAAAAGATTTGTTTCATTTAAGTGCATTTCATAATCTAACTCTGAATTGATTCAGACCTCACCATTATAGTTGCTATAAATTTTAATCTGCTAAAATCATTCCAATATAGTAATAAATAAAGAAGAACACCCCAAAATATTTAGTTAATAACACTACCTCTGTAGGTCTTTTGTAAGAAACGGAAAGGAGAATTATTCAGGTGTAAAACAGAACTCCATTTCTTATGGCAGTTCTCAGGTACCAGAAGAGATTTGAGTTTCAGTTGACCAGGCCTTGGAGAAGAACGGAACAGGATAAAGGCAACAGAATTTGGCATACTCAATTCAAAAATCCTCATATTAACTCTTAAAAGTCTATTCACTCAGGTAAACTGGAACATGATGACAAAGAACTTCAGAACAAACACTTTAGGTCAGATTGCACAAACATTTACCAACCTTTTGCTGCTACACATATTCTCTAAAATACTATACTTTTTAATGAAATGTACTGATCTAGTAGAGAATCTACTACAGCATAACAAACTAAAACATAAGCTGGTTCAGTCCAGGAGGATTGCAGTTCAGATTCTAACCATACACAATTAATACAGGTCTGTTGAAAAATGAATTAATTAAGAATCATTTGCTTGAGTAGACAAAATTAATCACTGGATATATTATGGAATGTAATGAACTGTATTATTTGCTGCAGTTAATGGTTTTAATATGACAAAGGATGCTGATATAATGTATTCTGCATCAGAACATGCATAGCTTTGTCCATATCAAAAGTAATAACAGCCAGACATATTGCAGAATAGATATAACAGTTTGTTCACCCTCTTGCATTTGAGAGTAGCTCTAGACACAATTTCACTTTTACAAGTTATTAGTCAAATAAGACCTTACTGATTTCAAATTCTTAAATTCTTTCAATTTTGAATTTCTTAAGCTTTTTTTTCACTTCTTGTCTCACATTCATCAGTGCATAGAAAAAGATTACACTAATCTGGGATTTCAGAAAAGACCAGGAATGTTGTGAATGTATGCTATTTGAAGTGTAAAAAGCAAGTAAGATATGCAGGCAATGCCTATATGATTTCCTCTGTAATTCTGGTAGCTAAAGATTATAAAAGGAACAGATGTTTGTTAATGATATCTGAAGAGCCTGGCAATATGTTCATAATCATAGAAAATTGTGGTTTTGATACTGATCTGTGAGTCAACAATGGTTTTACATCCAGATTATTAAGGTAAGCATAAAATAAGAAGTACTGAATACAATTAGAAACTCAAGTTGTAATTAAAATTTTGTCAGGCAAAATTCTCTAAATGGCTTAATTTTGAGTGTTAGTGATGTTCAAAGCTCAGATCCACAGTAGCTAGCAAGCATTTTAAAAATATCCTATACAGTTGGTACCAAAGTGCTCTTAACTAAAGTAAAAAATTCTTCAAGACAATATAATTTAAATGATTTTTATGCACAATTTTGAAAATGTTATGGTAAGTGCATATTTTCCAGATCTTAGGGGGAGCATTTTTTTTCTATCTCTCAAAAGGTGTTCTTTAAGTTGCTAAAACTATTAGGCAAAGTTACACTATCATATCATTGTTCAACATCAACACAACCACCTTACTCTCGGTCTAAATTCAGAATTTTTTTAAACTGATTTTGCTGGGTTTTTTTAGAAAGATATTACACATTGTTTCTCTATATTGAAATAAGTTTTTCAATTCTCAAAAAATAAAATCATTGTACTGTAATTCAGACTATTACTAAACTTAGGGGCTGATCTGAAATGCTACTAGTTATCTGAAATATTTTTGTGGCTTATCATTTCCTGTGTGCCATTGTTTTTTCTATGAAAAAGAACTGAGATGCCTTTCAGGTTTGGCAAATAGTTGATATGGGTCAATTTGCTGGTACTTCAGAAGTAAAAGATTTTCAGAATAATATTGTCAGAAACTATTTCTACTTTAAAGTTTATAATGTTATTTATTAAAAGCACATTAGTGTTTCCTAAGTCAAGCATAGGCTGGGAAGAAAATTCCTCACATTGCTTAAATGCCACACAATTTCTGATGTTTCCAAATCATCACTAAAAATATCTATTTTATCTTCCACTATAGGTTTGGAATAAAATATTCTTTTGTCTGAAGGAGTTAACCCTGGAAAAGAAAGGTAAGGAAGGTCAAATGGGACTTCAAGCCAGCAATTAATATTAGCAAGGTTTAGTTGGTAATTGCCTTGTTATTTCTTTCAGATTATAGAAGTGCTATAAACTAATTTCATTTGTATTTTGCCCTGGTGATAATGATTTTCACATACAAAAAATTCTTAGAAGGAAGTTTGCCAACATAAATTAAAATTGTAAAATGTTAACATAGTGTTTTACATAAAAGCAGGGTTGCTTTTCTCAAACAGTGTACAAAAAAGATCTGTTACCTGTTAAGTAAAACAAGAAAAAGAATGGCACAGATCAGAAAGAGATGGGATTAGTGTCAGAACAGGGTGTGTTTGAGTGTTGGCTTCTATTCTGGTGTGATTGACTTAGAGGCTGAAAACAGAAGTAACAGGTGGGAAAAACAAGCGGGTCAGAAATGTGTCAGGAGTCAAAAAAACCTCTGCAAAACAATAACAAACATCCCTTCTAAAACTAAAGTAGGAATCAGATGTATTTTATAGCATTTTAAAATAAATTATGTAAAATGCAAAATTACTAGGTATTTATAATGTAATAAAAGATACAGAATGCTCCTTTCTTCTAATAAATTGATCCTGCTGAAGGCAAAGAGCATTTTATTTGAATTCTGCTGCAATATCTTCCCCTTTTAAAAAATACAATCTAATGAAATTATTAATAAAAATTAGATACCAAACTACTGACTTCAATGGAAGTTATAAGGCACAACAGAGACGCCAGCATCTCACTTGGCAAGCATGAGCTGTAATAGTCCTCAGAATTAAGAGGACAACATTGCTTCTGAAAGTGTCAAACTGTTAAGAAACCACACAAAACATTTTGTCCTTTTACCATGTGTAGTGGCTGAAATATGCAGAGTGTAAGGAATATTGATTGAAACCCATCCCGAGAACTTGAGGAAAATTTACCTATCTCAAATGAACATATACACAGCACAAAACATTTAGATATTGCATGTGAACTGCACTTGCTCACTGACAAGACAAAAATGCTTATGCTGAAACATTAATTTAGTCTTGTTTCATCTGAACCAACCAGTATTTTAAGTAGAGTTTTAAGATTTTATATGCTGTAAGTGAAATAAAAATATCTTTCTGAAACTTTGCAATTACATGGAAAAAGAACACATGAAAACAAATAAATGTAAAGAATATGAAAAGAGAACACCACAAAAAAACCCAATCATAAACCTACCTCAAAATAGCATTATGCAATAAAGCATATCTGTAGATACATATATGTTTCAAAGACTACTTTGTGCATGATTCGTCTTCCAGACCACTGAAATCTTCCAAGTTGAATTGTCAGTTTAGGCAGAGACAAACACATCTTGAAGGAAGTTTAGTAGGTTAAAAATTTCCTCAAGTGATTTACAGGTACAATCAACAAATTTTGTGCAGCTGAGCACCAATATCACTGCCTATTTGGAGAAAATTGCTATCTCCCTTCAAGTAGTTCAATGGGTTCCTTTGGTTGTAGTCGTGGGCAATATTTTATAATCCTTTGAAAACTGTTTCCATGGTTAGTTAACTAAACTAACAGCTAATGAATAAGATGGGCAGTCTCATCCAGCTCATGAGTCTGTTCCTACTTTTACTTGTTGCTCACTTGCATACCATAATGACCACCTGGCTACAGCATGGAGTGCAGCATGGAAGAAAGACTGCCAAACATCATATATAACTGACATAAATCATAAAAATCCACAAGGAACGGCCCACTTCACAATCCTACAGTATTCACAAATAATGTATTCCTGTAACCTAATCAGAGTTTTCACAGTATTTTTTTATAATTTCTATTAAGTCATAAGACAGGAAAGCATTTTGAACAATACATCATGGATACACTCACCACATCTAGAGAAAATTCACCTTTATATTGTATTACCTCTGAAAAGAAAATTATAAATCACAAATTGGTTGAAAATCAAGTGGATTTTTTGGTTCAATTATTTTTCCTATACACACTCTTCAAATGAAGAACGATAGGTCATTCAGATGATGTAAATTATCATATCATCATAAACAATGTAATTGTCCTGACACAAGTCCAATCAACCATCAGCTTTGGTTTGCCTTTAGATGCTTATGCTTAGCCTTTGTGTGAGAGAAAGCAAGAAAATTGAGATGAATGAGTACTCTGATACATAAATAACTGAATTAAGAACATCCAACTCAGGTGATATGATTACATACTGTTTCCTAACTGGCTCTCTTTCTCCTATCCTCCCTTTGTTTCCCTCTTAAAGTATTTCGTAATATCCTATCTCTATAAAAAAACTAAAATATCAAGATAACAATTTTTGCCAGCATTGGCAATTTTGCTTTTAATTGCTTGCTTAGCAATTTTTAATGAAGAGGTTTGAATGTTCTGCCTCTTAAGAGACTTTATGTCAGAAAAAAAAAAAAAAGGTGTGAAATCCACATTTGAGTTTTGGAAGTCTTAATATTCTTGATAAAAGGTAGTTTCTTTAACCTAGATATTCTATTCCACATAGTGCTTAGCCACTGACAGAGACTAAAGTGCAGTGAAAATATAAATTGTATGCAAAAACCACCAACAACAGTAGTTTTGCAAGGCAACCTATTTAGGACATGATTAATTTGTGCACAAATTGGAACCACATCGAGTTTCAGATTTACTGAATGGAAAGGGAGAAGCTAAATTGATGGTAGTGATGTTTTATGGAAGTATAATAACCAGCCATAATCAAGGACACGAACTTAGTGAGAAGCTGTGCAGCCCATCCCATCCAGAGTGCAGCAATCAGTGTGGTTCATCTCAGAGTTCCAAAACAGTAGCTAATACATTTACTTTCTAAATTTCAATGCCTTTTCTGGATATATCTTTGTCATTTCAAATACTAAAAGACTTAGCAAACAATCCATCTGAATGATTTTACCAGAAATGAATGTTACATTTGTGATAATAAGAATGTCCACATGCTGAAAATAATTGGCACTTACCTTTATTTCTTGAGCTTTCATGATTCTTTTCCTGCTGCAATTAAAAGCAGAAAAATTTATTAATTGCAGAATTAGTTATCACAAAATCATAAAATCATAGACCTACATGAGCCAAATGAGACAGTGTTGTGCCTCCTCCATCCTGCTCCAAAGTAAAATCAACTACACTTTGCCTGATGCCTAAATACAATCCATTTTTAACTCCCATAGCATTTTTCACTTTATTTTTTCTTTTCTCCTTCAATGACTGGGATTAAGTGCTGGATACATTCTCCAATAGGGCCATGCAGTCTCTGTCATTTGACTTCTGTCTTGGGAGATGCTTTTAATTCAACTGCACAAGTCCCTGTTAGACTGGGACTTGTCCCCTGATGTAATTTTGAATCATGAAAATTTACTCAAGGCAGTAATCTGTCCCCAAAATTTCAAACTTTGATTTTACACAGTATTTGCTCAAAAGATGCTCTTTATTTTAGGTATTGCAACTCTTCAAATATTTGCTGCTATATAAGTTTATGCCAGTAAAAAATAGCACTAGGAGTAGACTAAATGCAAAGTGCTTCTAAATTTTGTTCTATTATAAGATAGCTTTTCTTTTATAATTTTAACAAGAAAAGGAAATTACATAACATTTTTCTTTTGCTGCAGTTTTTAATGAGCATTTTAAAGAATTTTAGCTTTTGATAACAAAGAGAGTGTACTGATTACCCTTCAGTACTAATTGCACTGTTTTATTTTACACCAAGGATTTGTTATTATTGTGCTCATAATAGGTTCATTTAGTCTTAAAAGCATCCAGACTGTACATAGAAATCTATAGAAATAAGTTAATACTTCTACACCAATATATATATACTCTAACAGTATATGCATTAGTATTTTCTAATTCACGGGGACATAGAAATGTTTAGCTACCATTAACACAAGCACAAGGCCATCTTAGCCTCAAACAGCTAAAGCATATTGTTCCAACTTTTTAAATTTTGTGAAATAATAAATAATATGGCTAGTGATGCAATATTTTTGTTGTTCCCTGCAACCCAATTTTACAAATCTAAGTCAATGACTCTGGAAAATATGATTTCAAATTTCTCCATTACCACATTATAATCACTAGTAAGATATTAAAAAAAATTAATTATCAGTAAAATGTGATGTACTAGATACATTTTTAGTATTTCCTAAACACAACAAATGGTATTTCCTGAAATATTGGATATGATGTGCTGAATTTACCAATATCAATTTTCATGCCGTTCTGATTTTCACACTATACTAAATTTAAAGCAATGATTTTAGTATTACTTAATTTCTTTCACGTTTCATTTTACACTACGGTCAGCATTTGGTTTAGAGCATCTGTCTAGTACTTTCTTCTAGACTTCTAAAGGAAAAATTCCTTTTAATTTTAATTTAATATATCTTTAGAAGTCATGGAGTGAAACTTAGCCTTTATTAGAACAGTGTAAACTCAGAGGAATCTTGTTCATTATAAGAAGTCTGTGATTATTAAAATATCAACCAACCACCCCGATTTAGAGCCAAGTTGTGTTAGCATTCAGATAGTGCAGTTTTATGGGCTCCAAAGACACTGTTCAGTTCCACAAAACTTACTAGTCGTTTCTCCCTTCTTTAGTTTGAAATCAGAAGAATGGAATTTTTTGCCAACAAAGATGCAATAGATTCTAAAGACTTAATCCAAGAATTGATTACTAGATCAGAGTAGCCTTGCAGGAAAGCAGTATTAAAAGTCAAATATTGATATCAAAGGAGAAGACAAACACTAATTAGGATGAGAATTATTTTTTAGGAAGAAGAGAGTGCAACACACTTGGCAAAGTTTAGAGTAGAAACAAAATAATTTAGATGAAATTTTAAAATTAAAAACCAATGTTGTGGGGTTTTTCTTAATGAAATGTGTTAAGATTTCAAGGAAAAGAGGCAATAACAAAATATGTTTTCAGACCTATTTTTTTCTAATATCTCTATTTTCTTTAATTTCAGCTGAAGATTTCAGAGCAAATTTTCATGGTTTAGCTTTCTCAAAATACTCAAATTTTAATTTTAAGCTGCCATTCAAACTAGAAAGAAAAGACTTTCTTAGCAGACCCTAGACCAACCCTCAGTATGATATTCCTTGGGCCAAGATGCTTGGTAGCAGCAAAGAGAAAGAAAAGTCTCTTTGCCTCCAGTTACTTCAAAATTAACCAGTGATTAGACTGGGCGTAGCATCTCTGTAGAAAATAGCTTTCTGCTTAGAGAAATCTTGCTAGATTAGACTTTTCAACAGAAAACACAGAGTTAAAAAATGCAGACAAGTTAATACTGAGGGTGAGTTAAATACAGATTCCTCCTTAATATTGAAAGATAAATTATGTGAAATATATTCTGAAGAAAATCACTAAGAAGCAATGAATTATTCTAGCGAGCCAACACTGTAAGCGCCTATAACTTAGGAAAACTAATTTCAGATGCTCAGGGAAATAGGAACTGCTCATCCTTATGGGAAACACACAAATAAATAAAATTTTCAGGGTGTTGAAATGTGATAGAGGTAAGTGAACTTTTTTAACTTTTAGTAAGTTAATGGTTCATAATGACATTTATTTCCACCTGCATTTGTGCAATGTGCTAGGCTTTTAATGCTAGTTGGACTGAAAATAACAAAATTCTACCCATATACTACTAGAAAGTATGTAAATGTGTAAGCATCACAGTATTAAGTAAAATGTACTTCTCTATAAACGTTTGTGTGGAGGACTTTATAAACCCACTATTCTACATATATCTGTTATTTTTCTCCTGTACTGCATTATGATATATAAGCAAAATATTTTTACCTAACACGTTAACAATCCAAAACTATATAGAAATATTTTTTTAAATTATATATACACACACAAACACACATATATATATACATGTCTATCTATCTATCTGTATGTATATACACATACACAAACATACACACATACATATATATCTTCATTCATGTAATCATTCTGGATATATATGTCCAAAATGACTACATTAACTACAATACTATAATGGTACCTATTGATATGAGCCATCTGTAAACAGAATCAACCATTTTGCATTCCAGGATATTTTTATCAGCTTCAATATAATAAAATATTTTTTAATTTAACACTCTCCAAACAAATTAATCAGACAGGTTGCATGGCATTTTATGGCTTTGTGTTGCAACACAGTGTATCAGCCTGATGAAATGTATCCATGCAGAACAAATTAGAACTGTAAAGGAACCTTTCTTGTGTGCCCAAAAGGCTGAATTTAAAGTAAACTTTTCATGGAGACCATGTCAGATTTTCTGTTATGTTTGTGGACTGAAAAAGACCACAGATGGTTGACCATAAAAATTACTATTGTTACAAATCGTAAGACATAAACTATTTCCAATATAAATCAAATGAGGTCTGCAAAGAAACTTATTTAAATATACACAAATGCTTTTTCCAAGGTATAAAAGCTCCTTTTCTAGTGCTATTTTCTTTTTTTGACTTAATACACAAATATTATCAACATCTCTTAAAATATTTTGATATCATCATTATTCGGAAATGCCATGTTTGCTAAATAAGGTTGGCATAGTACCAAGTCCTATTTAGAAGGGCTTCCTGTTTTCAATAAGGGGTGTAGAGAAGGATGGTCAAAGGGACTCTTAATTTACCAACAAGGTACAAAGCTATTTATGTTCATTTCTTAGCCTCATTTAAATATATCTCATGTGAATTTTGTCTGGGTTTTCCCTTTTTGAAAGAAAATTAGGGTTTATAAACCTTGGATGCACATAGAAGCATTATGACTGCCACTTAATTCGGTGTTTTTTAAAGGAAAAACTACATAACTGTATTTCATAGAACAGGACCCCACTTATGGCTCTGCCTGAATCATCTGCTGAGGATCTGGGTATGCGTGTGCCAGAGTGGGCTACTGATAAGAAAGAGGAGCCTTATTTTGTCTTTGGAAAACTCAGACAAAGCCTCCTTTGCTATGCTGGCTCCAATTAAATAGTAGCTGCTGAATTAATCAAATTCCTAAAATAAACAAAGTACTAATTAATGTAAAGCATATGGTAGATTGTCCTTGACATGTGACAACCGTTTCAATAATTTAATAAACATACACCATTAATTACAGAAACTGATGAAAAAGGGAGTGCAAAGTTACTTGCTTTTCTAACATTTTATAATGAAAAGTTACCATTAGACATATAACAAAATATAGTTAAAATGCAGAAAAACAATTTTGTGTTCATTACATTTTTGGCTAATTCTGCAGTAGGGGTACTATGTAGATATTAGTAGTAGTAGTAGTAGTAGTAGTATTAATAATAATAATAATAGAATTTTTATTTTAAAATAATTCATTAAGAGAGGTACCAGAACAGTTATTATTGTTAAAACATGTACAAGCTATAGCAGCTGAATTAACAATATATTTACTTAAATTAATACAACAACTTTAATTACAAGAAATCTGAATTACAAATGTACAGAAACGTTTTATTCATGGGTGAAATAGCAGCATGGTCACAGCCAGGGAGTACTAGCACACATACATATAGGCCACAAAGCAACCTGCTAAACTATTCTCAGACCCAATTTGATCAATGACATTAGGCTGAACATTTGTGTTTCAAAGAAGTTTTACAGAATCAGAATTCAGCAGACTCTTAGCAACTGCAGTACAATTGCAATTTAAACTAAAAATGCATGCAAAGCAGAAGCAATGACATTTACATTTGTAAAGCTGTTCTGTTAAGCAGCAGTAAGCAAGGCCTTGCTTACTATGTTAAGGAAGAAAGAACGTGAAAAAGTGAACCATTTTCCTCCTGCTCTTGTCAGAACACTATTTACTGCAGAAAGCGTTTTAGTTTAATGTTTGCAGCAGGATTCTTGAACTCGTATTCTGCATACATAGACCAGTCTTCTTGGAGATTGCCACCATTTATAGCAGCAAATTCTGAGAAAATAATATGCCACAGGTTGTTCTTGTATTGATTAAGGCATCACATGAATATAAGATTGTGTGAAGGAAACAAGATGTGATGCAAGGTTGCTAGGCAAAAATAAGGTAATATATAAAGCTGTTGCAGTTTTCAGAATTAATGGTGTTCCCAGGAATATCACTAAATATTACAGTGTTAAGAGTAAGCCCTACAGGACTGAGGAGAAAACATGAAGTCTTGAATTCATTAAACTACATGAAAGCAACACAACAGTATTTGAGGAGCCTTGATACAAGAGTGAAATGACTGTCATTAAAACCAAAACTAAACCAAGAAAAGCCCAGCCACAGAGATGGGAAGGGTAAACTGTGAAATACACTGATTTGGTTCTTGGTTTGCTGATTTAGGTCCCTGAGGAACATGAAGAACAATCATGGCAGACCCAGGAAGGTGAGTTTGAAGTAGTAGCTCCTCTCTGCATGCAGATTACAACCCCTTACAAGCAAAGGGGAAGCAGAGAAGAAATAAATATATGAAAAAGTGCAACATCATCTTGTCTATGTCTACGTACTCTGAAGGAAAACTATCTCCAGACCAGGCTTCAACAAAGTGTGTGATTTCTATGGACAGAAAGTGGACAGAAGTTCTACACAAAGATCCACAGGTTTTTCTATTCAGCCTGTCTGACATAAAATAACCTAGATGGTTGCAAGGGCATATATTATTATTAAAGGCAGCCTTGGATCACATAAAGCAGAGCAGAAAAAGCCTTTGCCCTCAAGGTGAAACAATTCTGGGCTAAAGCTACTGTCTAAATCCCAATGTTTCTTCACTACCAACTGAACTGAAGCAGCTTCCTGCTAATGACACAGTAACACTGTTTATATCAAATGTACACACCTTGTATTACATTCTACAAAATAACATTTCTTTTTTAAAATAGGCAGAGTCAGTCAGATTAGTACATTTTAAAAGCAACAATTCCTTCTGGTAGGATTGCTCACGATCCGTATGGACACATTTCCAAAACATTGCTAGTGTAAAAAGACCTGTGTGCAGCAGGCTGCAGGTAGCTCCCAAGACAAATAAGCACCCTACAGGACCTATAAACCCTGATTACTCTTGCAGTTGAAAGGCAGCTGAGTAGTAGTTTAGGGTTTTAATTTCAAGGATTCTTATTTCACTAAATCATTGGGGTTTAGTAGTACTATAACATTTCTTATTATTTTTTTTTTGTTCCCAATGTAAGACCTTGTCCAAGAAGAATCCTAATGATTTGACAGATCCAATGAAACTGTGGAGAAAGGCCAAACATATATTCCTCATTTTACTGAAGCAGAGGAAGGACTGTTTTCCAAAACTTGTCATTTTTCCACAATGAAAAAAAATATATAATAAAATCTACATGCTGACTTCATGTATTAATTTTTCCATTGGCTGTAGCCCTTCTATCCATACGCATCATTATCATCAATTGTCTTAAAACTGGTCACAGTTCTGAGCTGAACAGGAAAAAAACTCCAAATAGAATATATGCAGAAGGTTACTCTGCATATATTTCTTAGGCTGCTCATTCTTACAAAAATATAGTGTAACTATAGTTTCTTTAATATGATGTCTTCATACTTTGTTCTTTGATGATAGACCAAATACATTCAAAATTTATAAGCTGCTTCACAGCACATGGCAGGAAAACATCCTACCAATTTTATACTGCTGTGCAGCGTTGCTGTTTTTATAACACTTTAAGGATTAAGATGCTTAATGCATGGTTTAGGGAGCAGAAAAAGTGTATACTTTTGCACTAAAACATGTACTACTATGAACAAAACCATTTATATACTGAAGATTTTACAAGTCAATTTATGTAGCTAAATCCAGGCTACAGCTCTCCTTAGCTAAGTTGGAGGAGCTATGTAAATAATGGCTTTACAGAGGTAATTACTGCTATTTGTGCATATTTTGCATTAAACATTTTATGCTCAGACACTCAGTGTAGTATTACTTTCCCATACGTAGACGGCATAAAATATAGTTTCTTCAAGCCTACCAAGAAAGAAATACAATAACACAGGACAGTCAGTGCAATGCTGCAGATGAATATACTTATCTGATATAGCTCAGAATTATATTCATTATATATATATTCATTTTGCTATTATCTGAGAACACTCTAGATTTGAATAGGCATGGAAGGGGGAAAGAGATCCCCAAAGAGCAACACTTTATCATATTGAATTATCCTTGGAAATTCTAGGATACAGTATTTAATGGGTATTCTATTACCTTCTCCTTTACAGGAGTTCCTAAAGCTCCAAGTACCCTCACAATTACTGAACAGTTGTATATTTCCTCACAATATAGTGCTATTAAAATAAAAAAATAAAAAAATTTAAAAAAAAAAGGAAAGAAAAAAAGAAAAAAAGAAAAAGCAAGCTACTACAGATGGATCTTAGCCACAGAATTCCCAATGACATTAATGGAAGTAATTTGCCTAAAATCTCTATTCGTTTTTCTTTTTAAATTTCAGAGGTGGATTTAAGTCTAATTTTCTAAAACCACCTAATGTATTTTGCTTTTTATTATTCAGTCTGTCTGAGGCTCATTCAGATCTTATTTTTCCTCTTGGCAAATTTTTGTACAGATAGAAGAAAATCTACAGGAAGAATGACAATTAGGGAGTATAGAAATGAGAGCATAAACATCAATTACCTTCCTACAAAACAGGAATGCAAGTAATATTTAGTCTGCATTAAGACGTAATTATGGGTGAAATTGTAGTCTATCTACCAGTATTGATTAAAACCAGTATGCTGAGACATTGCTAGGTTACAAACAGGTTGTTTCTGCCATTCATCTCATAAGGGCAGATAAGGTAGTGTAGCAAAGCAAAAGAGAAGTTCATGATATGAATATTAATCAATTGCAACTGCCATATTTTAAAGTATTCAACTCTATGTCTGATGAATAAAAAAACATTTAAACCAGAGATTTGAAGAAAGGTTATATCATATTACTTACCGTGTGACATTTAGGAGACTAGAAAGTGAAATTAGGATCATATTTTCTTCTACTTAATCTTAGAAAATTCAGGATTAACTCAGTATTTGATTGGTGAATTTCAACTTATTTTTCAAAATGAATTATGAAGTGTAGCCATATACCCTGCAGATATACTAACAATTGGTTACAGCTTTCCTACTGTGCAGTAGGCAATGTACTGTAAAGCTTTTAGTTATTTTTTCTTGGCATTCATGTTGCAAATAATTAACTTAAAAAAAAAAAGGTTGCAGAGAGCTGAAATAACAATCTAGTAAATAGATGAAGTTCTAATCTAATTGACAATATTTTATTTTCAATTACAGTTTCTTTATGTGTATATATATATATACACACACACGTATTTTTCTTCCCTTAGACTGATACAAGTAAACAAAAATAAAATAGCATTTGTCATGAATAACAAACTTCAAATAATGTCTTGAAAATATTTCCTTATACCAAACCAATGAGTTTGAATTTCTTCCATCTAATGATGGAGTAGGTCCCAGGAAGCAGTCACTGGCAAAACAAGACAGATGTATCCAAATGGTAAGCTCTGTTCTTTACTAATTGCTAATAATAAGCCATCAAAAGAAATTTTTGAAAACATAAAGGTATAGAAAATATTTGAAGATTCAGTAATTTCTTTGAAAGGCATGCTTTACTCATGCCTCAGATTAGGAATGAAGGAACAATGAAATAAATAGGTGAGCTTGATATAGGAAGTCAGACTGACCAATGTAATGGTTTCTCAGACTTTATAAAAATAGCACTCACTATCTGTTGCAGTGGGATTAGTCCTTTACAATTTTGGAGATCAGCTTATTGCAATACAGTAGTTACTATTAATCTCAGAATTTTAGCATCAAATTATGTAATACCAAATAATGACACACATACCAACAAGTTGAATACATTCTTTAGTGCTTTATTGCTTGCATTGATGTATGACAATAATCCTCAGGTTATAGTAATAGAAAGTAATGGCATTTTCATGAAACATTAGTGAAATAAAAATTCCACTGATGCCTCAAGAGAGCGATAGGCCTTATTTGTCCCTAGAAAATAGATTTGAATTATAGGCTGCTTATTCCAGGTTACCTAACCAGAGTTATAAGCAATAAATGAAGCAAATTACTAATAATTTTTGTTTGGTTTGTTGTCGTTGGAAGAAGGGGCAGAGAATAAGCTTGTTAGTGTTTTCTTACTTCAAATATTATTTTGTTAGAATGCATTGGGCGGGGGAATTCAATTCCATTAAGTCATTTGATAGAACTGACAATGAACATTTAGCAGATGCTATTAATATTATGCAACATTATAAAAATATTTCTTGCTATTAAACTTAGTTCACATAAATGTACTGTTCATACACTGCATTGCTTATATATTGCGTTCATTTATATAAGTCATATAAATGCAGTTGGGAACAGTTAACGAAGTACATTAAATGAAAACTTAAAAATTACAAAAAACTAAAAAAGGTGTGTCAAGTGAAACACAAATCTCTTACTCATCTCTTGCATCTCGTGAGACCTCACCTCAAGTACTGTGTTCAGCTCTAGGATCCCCAGCATACGTACATGGACCTGCTGGAGTGAGTTCAGGGGAGGGCCATGAAAAGATGCTCAGAGGACTGAACACCTCTCCTACAAACACAGACTAAGAGACTTGGGGTTCTACATCTAGAGAAGAGAAGGCAGGGGGGTTGCAACTAGATGATCTTTAAGATACTTTCAAGGCCAAACCATTCTATGATTTTGTGGGCAATTTCAATGAAGTCATACAGCAACATTTAGGTATTAGTAAAGTTTGGGAGAGCTTTGTTTTCAATGTTACGTTTTAGGCACTGAGATTCCATATTCTTAACACAATGGTTATTTAACCATAGTTGTATCAATGCATAACAATAAGAAAAAAGATGTAATTAGACATCTTTTCATTAGGCTGCTAATTAGCTCTCCATTTTCTTTGTGTCAGGCCTAAGCAAAGACACCTTTAATGTTTTCAATGGGTATTCAATCCTTTAGCCTCATTTTTTTGAAAGGAGACTGGGTTTTTTTGTTGTTACTAGTGCTGCTGTTTGTGTTTACTTCATAATGGAAGAAAAATCTGAAACTGAAAGACATCACATTCCCTTAGCTCAGGATCAAGTTCTCCAACATGAATTCATCTCTTCTGCAACAGTTCTCCACATAATGCTGCTGTTGTAACACGGGTCACCCTTCCGCAGGATGCAGTCCTTCAGGCACAGACTGCTCCAATGTGGGTTCCCAACGGGGTCACAAGTCCCACCAGGAAACCTACTCTCTCATGGGCTCCTCTCTCCATGGGTCTGCAGGTCCCTGCCAGCCCCCTTCCAGGCATCCACCTGCTTTGGTGAGGCTCTCCTTCATGAGCTGCAGGTGCATCTCTGCATCCCTGTAGTCCTCCATGGGGGTCACAGCTGCTTCACCATGGTTTTCACCACGGGCTGCAGGAGAATCTCTGCTGGGGCAGCTGGAACACCTCCTCCCTCTCCTTCTGCACAAACACTGGTGTCTGCAGAGCTGCTCCTCTCACTTATTTTCATTCCACTCTTTGCTTACTGAAGTTATATCTGCACAATAACTTTTCTTCCTTCTTAAGTATCTTATCACAGGGTTTAGCACCATTTCTGATTGGCTTGGCCTTGGTCAGCCACCAGTTCACCCTGGAACCAGCTGACATTGGCTGTGTTGGACATGAAGGAAGCCTCTGGCAGCTTCTCACAGAAGTCACTCCTGCAACTCCCCTGCTACAAAACCTGATCACAGAAGCGAATGCTTAAACTATAGAATTATTTTCATTTAAAAACAGAATTTAAATAGATAACTAGAATAAAAGGTGAAAAATAAACCACAAAATAAGTTTATCATTATTTATTAAAAAAAAAAATCTGGGGTCTAGCCCAGTTTGTCTACATACCAACAAAACTGTTATACACCATATTTATTACTTTATATAATTTTATATTGACTTTTGCATATTATTTCTCGCATTATAAGCATTGTCTATGCTACAGATATCACTTTCATTTTAACACACCAAGATAATAAAGTTTAATATAGACAATAAAAGTCTACATCTTCTAGGTAATAAATAGAGGTATTAAATCCATGGAGAAAATGATTGAGAAAAAGAAGCAATGGAAAATAATTAAATAAAGCATATGTCTGATACAAAAAAAAAAAAAGAGATGGGATTAAACTACAGAGTAGTCTTGAGGACCTGAAGAATAAGAGGCAACAAGGAAGCTATGGAAAAGAGCCAGATTTCATAAACACACACTTCAAGTATTTGGCCTCTTTCATGATCTTAGAAATCCAAACTGCACAAATTTAAACAGGTGCAAATCACCTCAAGTAATATATCAAAAAAATGTCTCCTGGCTTTGTTTTGCTATTACTGCAATTGGTATTTGTGATGACAATTTGCCATCATAATAGAATATTAAAAGACACGCTAATCAACAATCTGAAATGATAGTTGATACAGATTTTGCAGTGTTTGCATTGAATCCCAAATACCAGAAAGGTAAAAAACCATTTCTCATCTATACAGAGGATAGCCGGAAATCTTCCTCCTAGGATTCAATGTGAGAGGGCCAAGCTGACTACTGGAGAAGATTGCCTCCATATACTATGTTATATTTTATTCTTTGTTGCCAACCTGGAATGTGAAATTAAAAAAAAATGTTAATCAAAAAGTAGATAATACATGTGAATCTCATCATCCTTCAAAATATTTGGTTGAGATTAAGCTTTTCCACAGTGATGATGCTCAGTAACAAGAACAAAAAAGAAAGGTAGAGCAAAAGGTTCAGCCCATTAGTTAAGATGTACCTTTGCTCCCTGACTGGCCCTCTTGATTTGACTACAAGTTTATAGTCATTGCTAATAAGTATCAGCAAGCATCTTGAAAGGAGGAATCAGTCTTGCCTTAATTCCAGATTTTGACATTCCACATCCCCCAGTGACTAACTAGTTGGAAGAAGGACTATAGAAGAAATTTTACAGGGAGATTTTAGAAGCGACTTTCCTAAGATTTAAAAAATGCTTTGAGCATGTAGTGAAAGACAGCAAAAATAAAAAGTTTAATTGGTATTAGCTTTTTAATGCACAGTGATTGGCTGATGGGGTTAAAAAAAAATACACATGCCTTTTTAATGCTATGGCCCAAAGGAAAAATTAGATTAGATTGCAGAACTTCCTCCCTTTCCTTAGAAAAGGAAAAACAAAATAAAAATTTAAAAAAATAAAACAAAAAACAACGACTTCTTGACTACACTTAAAGTGATTAAGGGGGAAAAAAGTAAGACAGAGTCTTGCTACTTCTAATCCTGGAATTTGCATAGGACAGAGATACTGTGCTCATGGAACCTCAGAAGGCAGAAAACTCTCATGTTACTTTAGAGCTGAGAACAGCACTGACATGACAAGAAAAGCTCTGTTCTTAGTCCTCAGGATTCACTGCTCATCTTCAATAGATTTTTTTTCCCTTCTCTCTCTAGGACAGAGGATTTTAGAGGATCAAATTTTATGACTTCTCAGAGCCTGCAAGCAAACAGATTTTCCAGATAGACACTGTGAACTATAAATCTCAGGTTGTTTGGAGACCAGACAACACAAGGAAAGCACAGGGTATTTTTGAATCCTGGAAAACTACTTTCTGTGCATTTCTTTCTTGGCCATGACACCCTAAATGACAATAAAATCATTGAACGCTCAGCCTGTCTATATTTTAGAGGCATTTCAGTGCTCTTAGTAGAGGGAGATTTTATAAGTTTTAGGCAAAAACTTAAAAGTCATACTTGGGTTTTTTCTGTGCTTTGTGTTTACACATTCAAATTTGCTTTTAATAACCTGGGATAGAAGCTTACGTTCTTCTCTTACTTTGTTTAATTCAGACAAAGTCCTTATTGCTTAAATACTTCTGAACTGGTTCTAATTCTAATGTAAACTAAACCCCTCTAAACTGCCCTAGTCCTGAGCCCTAATTTAATGTCAATCAGGGTTGAACAGATAAATATAGCAGCAAATAGCAACAGTGAGAAGGGATGGAGAGAGGAAAAGGGGAGAGAGGCAGGTTTTTTACAGGAAGTTAAATTAGTTTGGAGAAATATCACAGACAAGAGTGAGGATCGCACAGCTGAGTCACTAACCCTTAGCCCTTTGGTAAAACAAGATGAAATCAGGACAAGGCTGGAAAGAAGTTTGAATCAACAGATGAGCAGAAGCCAGTGAAAGCTGGCACACCCCCTTTGCTGTATCCTCTGTACGCTCCTGCTCAGCTGGACAACAGAAGCTCTTTTCTGATGGAGCATCCTGCTAAGGCTGAGGCTCAGACCGAGGCTCAGGCTGAACTCTGACTTCCCTGGATTCTCCCTGCTCCTAGTTCCCACATTCCCCTGGGCCCACCCCCATCCATGCTGGCAGTGCAGTGCTTGCTCTCAGTGAGGGGTTAGCCCTGACTATCAGGAACATGATTGTCCTAACCTCAAAAGTTCAGCACTGGGCCCCAGTGAAAGGAGTTCGGGGGACAAGGACTAAGTTACATCTTCACCGACTGTCCCTTGAGACTAAAACTGAACTGCTCCCCACCTGTGCTGAGATCATTAACAATGAGGCACTGTCACCAGTATTATTCCCTCCTAGACCACGTGAAGCACCTGGCTTGCCAAGGAGGGTTGTGTGTGCATGTGTTAGATATGCAGGGTTGGCATGCTCTGGAGTACACATATGGATGTACAGGCTATATTCCATATTTCTTAGCGTCTGACAGAGAATCGGCAGCCAACTGCTGCCATTCTGTTGGCTGCCACCTGCCTGTTTATACCTGGAAATCTCAGAGCACACACTCTTTCACTGAAGACATTGCATAAACATCGGTCTCTGTCAGAGGCATGCAAATTACAAGAAGAAAATTCATTAGGATGCTAAAAATACTTCCTAACAATATCAGGTGGGAAACCTAGGTATTAACAAACTGCTCACAATACTTCAGCAGCAATGCAAGAAGACTCCCAAATGAAAAGTACCTTACAAACTTTCACAGTGTTTTGATAAATGAAGACCCAAGAATTACCTAGCTTAACAAGAAATTCACATGCTGCTCAGACACAGCCTAGTACTTTTCAGCATAACCACATAAATATAAGCCATGGCAGTTAAATAAGAGAAGGGGATTGAAAACAACTTTGAGGAGTGCTGTGTAATCTTTCTCAGTTCTGGTTCAAGAGAACTCATGTGTTCCTGGATTTGAATATTTCATATATAAACAATGCAGTCAAACATTTGATCTTCATTACCATTATAACAACCATGATAATGAACATTACTATAATTAATGGTGTATTATAATGAAGTACAGAATCAAAGAATGTTAGGACCTTTGGAGGTCACCCTGTTATATCTCCCTGCTCAAGCATGGTCACCTGCAACAGGCTGTCCCAGACCATGTCCGGACAGTTTTTAAATACCTGCAAAGAAAACTCAACAAGCTCTCTGGGCAATCTATTCCAGTGCTCAAAGCGAAATAACGTTTTCTTATGCATAATTTTCCCCCTTATTTATAAGCTTTTTTTCCATAGAAATGCTATTCTTATGCTTTCAGATTATCGTATATATAGACCAAATTCCTACTTGTAATTTCTATGCATGAGAATCTTATATAGTTCATAATCCCTTTTAAAACAACACAACCTTTATGATATGTATGCCTGTTTCCACCATGGACACAATCATTATTTCAATATAATACCTAAGTACCAACAGGATTGTTTTTCCCTGCAGGTTGACGTTTAAAGTTGCTCTGGTTGGACTATAGTTAAAGTCAGATAAATTCCCCTTTATTAGAGCAAGAGTGATTAATCTTATTTTTTTTAATCTTTGCACACATAAACTTGCATACATATTGCCTGATCAAAGGAAATATAACTGCATTTATTCATTATCATCTGTTTGTAGTAAGTATTCTATTGGCATAACTTAATCCATGCACTTGGTTTATTAGGTGTTTGATTGAAGCAGAAAGTTTCTTTCACCATATTATTTACATTTTGAGTATGCATACCTGTGTCAAACTTGGTTTTTAAAATTGACTTTAGAAAAGTTTTACATTCCTTGGTTTTTTTAGTAGAAATAAATGTCCCTAATACCAAAAGCTGAACTATACTAAAACATTTTCTATCTAAACATATTGCCTAAGAAAAAACCCACCATATTTTTAATATAATGTTTTATATCAAGTTTTAATTATTTTTATGTTGTTTGCATATGTCTATGTGTGATTCCCCAACATTAAACTTGAAAAGTTTACGACAGCCTATTCCAATAATTATATGAGACTTATCAATATATTAAAAGTATAATTAAGAAACACCAACATATGAATAGTTCCACACATATTCCTTAAGATAAGAGACCATCTAACCTCAGAAATAATGCTAATCACACCCCATATTTTGTCCTTCATTGCTCTCACAATCTTCATGGTTTTGTGTTGGGGTTTTTTTGGCACATCTGATTTCTCTCTCGTATGATTTATTCCACAGTTTTATTACTAGTCTCTCTCTTTCTTCTAGATTTCAATGTACTTTTCTTGTGCTATTTTATTTTAGTTTGCTTACAGCTGTCAAATGGAAATATAGTGATGAGACAAATTTTTGAATAATACTCAGCATAAAAACTTGTGCTGATACAGTTATTTATTTCCTTGACTGTGGCCTGATTCAGTCTTTATTCTGATTGAGAACATTCCCTACAGGGTGCAAAACTGTATAGTTTAAAATTTTATTTTCCATCTCTTAGGAAACTTTTTGTATTTAATCTACCTAGCACTCATTAATTAGCTAATAGGCAAGCATTTTACTTGTTTGAGAACTCATGTTGTCAGTCCCTCCTTATATGCTGAGATAGAATCACACAATATTGGGTCTTTTTATTAAACCGAGGACAAAAAAAGAAATATTTTTCATATTTTACAAAAAGTATTGCGAAAGAAAAATAGCAGTATCTTGAAACATTAAGAGAGACTAACACTTAGAATTTCTGGCTGAAAATCAGACCTTTTACTTGTAGCACAAAAATTCAGAAGGATGAAATATTTTTATCATCTCTGTTGGCCTGACTGTAGTTCTTAAGGCGCCTCAGATGCTGCTCCCATGACTACCATGCCAAGAAGGAATTAAGTTGATCAGACCTATGCTAACTTTAGACAACCCATGGAAATATTACAGCCCTTTTCCTTGTTTTACAGAGCCACCACAGAAGTTTCCCTTTCAGCTACCAGAAAAAGGGCAGGATTTGTTAGCTGAGAACTGTTTTGGGTGTCCTGGATTCGTGTCAAAGGAGCATCAGGTGGGCAAAATTTGAATGGCACTTATTAGTTGAATATGGGAACCATGTAACTCAGAAAACTTTTGCGCTATGCCATGGTCCAAAACTGCTAAATTCAGCAAGCACTGAGAACATCTACCTCTTGTAAATAAGCTTCTATTCATCAGTTAACTTCGACACCTTCTTCTTTGATGGGCAGTTTCCCTGTTTGCTTGGATTGAAATTCACTGAGGACTGGGACAAGTCATTGCCTTAAGCAGATACTGACAGTTGCTTTAAGAGAGAGCCTCTCCTGGCTCTCCCTCTGAGTTTCTGTTGATATAACTAATTTCTAGTTTTTGAAGCTAAAACATATCTTATCTCATTCTCTTTGAAAAAGTTAATTTCTGAACATTACTCCAATAAATACAAAAAAGAAAAGGCTGGTATGCAATTTATCCCTTGACCATGGAAGAAAAGAAAGAACTATTAGAGAATAATCCATACCTTGTGCCGTAGTCTTACTAGGGGCTGATAGGGCCTAAAGTCATATCCTTCCTTGACCGGCCAGCCATTTGCTCCCAGCAAAACGCATCCAAGAAGTGAAACAGCAGACCACCACATAAACATCTTTACAGGTCTGTTTCTGTGAAAATAAAATGTACAAGTTCAGAGATGAAATATTACTTTAGCATAGGATGTATAATAAAGGTCTACAATACTGATAATCCAATTGTGGACTTGAATAAATATAGTAGATATAGGACAATCCATCTGGCAAAACAGCAAAGAGAAAAAAATGGTAGTAACATTTGGGACAGCAGTATCAATTTGGTTGTGCTGAACTGAGAATTTTCTTATCACTCTTCAATATTCATATATGAGAGAGTCACTGAGGAAACAACCAGGAAAAGTCAAAGGAAAGACACAAAATAAGAGAAAAGCAGTGGTGAAAAATTAAAGACTTTTTCTCAAATGAAAGAAAAAAATTATCATCAATCACATGTTCATCAACTTTTTATTTTAAATTTGGTCTCTTGCAATGCATTATTCACAACCTAAAAGCTTGTAATAATCATACTCAGAGATTCATAGATATATATGGCATGAGAGTTACCTTATGTGGATCCTAATGGATGTACACATGTACATTACATAAGTGGTTTCAGAACCTATTAGAGATATGCAATATTTATTATTGACATTCAGCATTTGTGTTGAAACCATCATATTAAACAGACAACACAGCAAACTGATCTTCATTACTTCAAGATACTCCCAAGTCAGTCTGCTTATTTAGTTAGTCTATATTATTTAGTCCCGAATTACGGGATGGACAGCGACTTTCATGCATGAGTGGGTTTTCCCCTTTCTACTTTGCTTTTAGTTCACTTACCCTGCCAATGCAGAAACCTCTGATAGGAATCAAGATATACAGATGTACAAAATACCACAAGTGTGTCCTAGGAGCTCAGATTGTGCACTGAATTTTGAAGTCTTGCTTGACATTTTCTTTTCTATGGGAAGTCATCTGAGCATAAAATGTGAACAAATTGGGGATCACTTATTATCATTTACAGTCATGCTCCTGGCAATACTGTTACACAAACTGTGGCTTTGATTCCTATCATTCTTCACATAGCAGTAGTCTTCACAGTCAGCTGAAGGCAAAGAGACTGAATAGAATTAATTCCTGCGGAGATATTAAATGTAGTAAATGGACTCTACTCTTACCTCTATTCACAGTCTCAGTAACAGATCCTACTTAAGTCTGCTACCTTTCTTTGGGGACTACTCTAGCAAACATGGTAAAACCACTTAAAGGTCTGTTTCATCCTCATTCCAGCTGATTTTTACCAGCCTGCCTTGCCTTCACACTTGTAATTCAAACAAAAGCTTGACATTAATACACCATGTTATTTCAATGTCACTTACCTTTTGTTCCAGCAAACCCCAGCTCATTCTGGGTCTCCCTATTAATCAAACTCACCATTTCGTCTCATTTGTTATTACTTATTCCAACAGTTTCCGTTTCAATTACCTTTCTTTGGTGCTCCAGCTTTTTTAATATACATAATATAGTATCTCTCTTTGGAGAGGTTGCACAGCATACGTTAAGCAGAGAATTATTTGAAACATAGAAAACAAGCCCTATTACAGAGAGATATTTTACGTAAATAACTTGAGGCTTGTTCTTCTACACCTGTTCAGTAACAGGATATTATACTGGGGATAGGAAACGACATAGTGAAATTTTCTTCTTGTGTTCCCCTCACACTTCCACCAAAACAGAAGGGTTAATCAGATGTTCTGGTGGACTTTTGCTATGGGATTATTACAACTAATCTAGTTTACTGATGGGAAACCCCAAAAAAGACTGTTTAGGAATGCTAAGGATTCAAGTACATTATGGTACAGCATTTTCCTTCACTAATTCTGTGTTAGTTTTTTGTTGGGTTTAGCGCCAATAAAAATGTGGATGGTCATGGCTTAAGGCCGTGGGAAAACCCTGGAATAGGGGTGAGTAAAAAATCACCCCCAGAATCCTCCAGTTCCAGTATGTTGATCATTGCCAGAAAGTTCTCTGCTTCTCTTATTGTCATTGGTTCCTTTTTGCTGCAATAATTTTAATATTCCTAATCGCCCTTCCCTATTGGATCCCTTCCCTAAACTCCACCCTAATTCCGCCTCTCCTCCAAGTTTATAAATACCCCTGCCATGCCCTAACACTTGCTTTTTGCCATTGTCCTCATGCATGGAACACACCTCGCTGTACCATCTTTCCTGGTTTGTTCAGTACAAACTGTTCAGCTTGCTGTTCGTTGTTTTCTATTATTAAAGCTTTTTAGTTCCCAAACAATTGGGTCAGATTTTCTTTCTGCACAAAGTCGCCGAGTTCAGTGAAGCCACTGACCCTAATAGCCAGGCTAGGATACCTCTAAGTATCATTGTCAGTGGAAAAGTAAGTCCATTAAAAAAAAAAAGAAAAAAAAGAAAGAAAAAAAAAAGAACAAAAGAATATGAAAAATCAGAATCTTGATTGTCAAAGAAAACATCTGTTTATTTGTGTTGAAATTTTTAAAAAATATTTAATTGTTGACTTTCAAGGTCAGAATCAGATTAGTTTAGTACTTGTGCATGCTAAGACTAGCTATGCATGGTTGAATCTTTGTCCCCTTGGTGCACTTCTGGAATACCTCTCTGTACAACGAAAATTTGGTTGGAAACAGTCATTTCATAGAAGGTTGTAAGAGCAGGCTCGTTCCACCACCCTCCCACGAACTGAATATATTTTAGTCTCATGTAGTGTAAAAGAATAGAGTCCTTATAGTTTTGAAAATTGTTTGACCTTGAAAGGTTTATGCTTTGCACTTGAACAGAAGAAGAGAAAATTATTACATGCTCAGTTTCTGACTTCATTGCCTGATACTTGGATGAACACTTACAACACAAATTTGAAAAGTACGTTTTTTGGACAGATGCCACCTAAAATCCCAAAACTGTGCAGGGTCTATGCAGTTGTTATTTCCCTTTTTAAAATTTAAAATATCCTTTTTTTTTTTTAAGTAGCGTACATTTTCTATTGAATTTATTCGATATTTTAAATTATTATTTATTTTAAAATTATGACCAAAACCACAGTTCTCCTTAATACAGTACTATTAGGAAGCCTTTATTTTAAGAAAAATTATGATCTGTACTAAAGAATTACACTGTTAAAGAGTAGAACTAAGAGCAGGAATAAAAATGACTTTTCAAAGCTTCATTACAGCTCCAGATTTTGGTGCCACATATTACTGAACAGAAAGAAATAAGGTATCAAGACTTGATATTCATGTTATCTAAAATTGCTTCTTTCTTATTTCTACTTGAAGGTACATCCAAAATTATAAGCAAAGAGGGTTTTTTACTTTTAATATTGTATTATCAAGAAATCAGAAACTGTGTTTTGAAAGAATTGTTATATCATGCATTCTGGTGCAAAATGACCTATTTCTGAACTCAAATTTGCATTAATGATTTAGACCCTCTTCTCCTTAATTATAATCTGGAATAACTTGATGTTTCAGTGCTTAGATAACATTCTTCTGTATTTTTAACTTCATTAATTACATATTTGTAAAGGAATTGCTTATAGGTTGTTATTATGTGTGTACTTTTATTTTAGCTGAAGACTGTTGCTTCTTTATATTCATATAACCAGCCATGTTTGGAAATCTTATGAGTTTACTTGGTCTGCTCTCTCTTTAAGTAGATACCAGTCTGTACCTCTGCATTTTCCTATTTCTTTCTCTGCACATTTCTCTCTTATGATATAGGTTATATAGATTATAGGTTAAAATGCACAGAAAAATTTTAAAATCACAAAATATTCCATTACATATTTTAATGTATATATATATGATTTGTCTGCCACTAAACACTGAACTAAAATTCTTAAATAGGTACTAGCAATAACTTCATATCTCCCATCCTATTAATGCAAACAGTTAATTTATAGCTACTCATCGCATGTAAATTACAGTGGGGTTCCCCCCCATTGCACACAAATAAGTAGGGTGCTGAGTTTCTTGCCTCAATATGTATTAATTTTCTTATTACAAATTAGCTTAATGCACTATTTTCGCATCAAATTGATCTATGTTATAGGAGTCTTATGTGTTGTTTGTCATACTTAGATTTTCCTCATGAGGAGGAATTGAACAGAGATGTCAAACAGATAATGGTTATTTGTTATTTCTCACTGTACAGTAATTTCATCAGTATCAAATTTAGATTTTCCTTTCTGATTCTCAGAAGACTCTGTCATTTCACTTTTTAGCCCATTTCCAGAGCATTCATGAATCTGATGTACTCTGCAGTTTTCTCACGATTGATTTCTTTCCATTTCAGTTACTCCTGAAATTTTTTATAAATTATTATCCATAAGAGGATTGTTTTATTCTGTGTCAAGTTTATACTTTAAAACTTGGATGAGAAGCACTGCTGGGAGAGCTATAGCTTCTCAACTGACAGAAGGAATACCTTAGGATATCTCACTTGCCTTATTTAGGTAAGGGAATTGGGACCATTAAATAATTTTCAGGGATTATTTTTTTTAAGCAAAGAAAACTATATGAAAAGTTCACAGAGATTCCACTATCACTCTGATGATCAGATAGTCATCACTGAGTTAGAGACTATTTCTCTTAATTCTTGAAAAAATGTAATGCAAACCTATATCACCCTTTTCTCTCCTGCTAGTGCTTTTCACCCTTGCAAGTCCAATATTTTGTGGAAAACAAAGTAAATCCCAGTTCTGACACCTTACTTATGAATATTGAATAATGATTAATACATTCTACAACACCATAGTGAGTGTTTCCTCTCAAAGTTATTATGATTTCTAAATCTTCTCAGCAGTTCATTGGTAATATAAATTTTGTTCTTTGCCTAACTTTTTCTTGTTTGACTAGGAAAGAGGCTGCTACCATGGGAGTTTAGCAAATGGATAATAAGCATTACTTTACCTGTTCCCATGCTGTAATCTTCACAGAGAAGATTGAAAAGATATCGTATTTTACACAACTAATTCTAAATGTGATAATGTGTATTTACAGTATACTAAAAAAATCTAATTAATGTAATCTGGATTAGCCAGAGTTTATATAAAGACTTAAAACATATATCCAGTTACAAGAATGCCGTATTTTAAAATGTATATATATTTAAAATTAGTAACTTTGCCATTTTCAAAGCTCTTCTTTTTCCAGAATTCCTCAGTTGTTATGCTCTGTTCTGTGTTGATAAATGGTGACTAGCCAGGATATTTGGCATAAGAAGAGAGATGTAATTAATTTGAAAACATAAATATTCCACCTCAATAAACTGATCTGATCAACCTAACACCCCTACAAAATATAATAAATGAAATCTTAAATAGTGGCCCAATCACTGCATTCCTCCTGCCTTTAAAAAAAAAAGATATATCAGATATTAACCTGGCATTATTTAAAAGGTCAGTTGCAACTTATCAAGGAATAGTACTGTATGCTCTCGGGAAATGTCAGTCTCTGTCTTACATATTATTAATCTGAAATAAATAAGAATAAAATTAATTGTCTATTTTGTGGGGATCAGAGAAAGACCATAAGCTATGTCACCATCTTCAGTGTTATTAATAGGTTTATAATGCAGCCGCACTAATAAATATAAACCATGCTTCATTGCCTGTGACTTTGAGGATTTCATTGCATATAATGATGGACACAAATAACCAGCCACAAAAAAATACTCTGCTACCATTTCTTGTGTTGCTTTTATCTACCCTTGTGGTTTCATGGCAGAAAGGTAGCAGCAAACAATTTTTTTCTTGTGTAGAGACTATTGTATTGCATTAACTTTGAATAAATAGCAGAATTTTTAGCTAAAAGCATGTCTTTTCCCATTAACCTGCCTCTACTCTACCCTAGTGCCCCACATCTTCACACACAGCCTGCCTTCAAAAACCCCACAACAGTAATCTTTACACCAAAAATGGCATTCTTACAAAGTAGTCACAGGATTTTATTTTCTTATGAATGCAGCTGTAATCCATATCTAGCAATGTTTCTCTTGCCAAAATGCAACGTGGAAAGCAGATCACAGTGTCATGGGCGCAGCTCTCACCCCCACGACTTCCTGACAGCTTTTGAGCACTGCACACTTCATGCTGTCACCTTCCAGTTCTCCTCCAGAAGTGGCAGCCACACTCTGAACCAGAGTTGTTAGGTCACCTACACTATGTACAGCAATCTTGGGGCTTGCAACAGGGAAGAGCAGCACTGCCACGGCAGCCAGCAGCTCGTACATCTGCGTACCAATCTGTTCTGTCTGTCAGCTGAGACTTTATGTGGCTACAGCCACTCACTGTGCAGGCACATGCTCTTCATCCTTCACCCACCAAAACAGGCTGGCAAGTAATTTTGGAGCAGCCAGCAATGCTACTGACAGCTCATGTGCTGGAACACACAGGATGAGAAATATTTTTTTAAAAAAGTCTCGCAAAAAGCCCTTGTCATGTCAGATGCATCCTGCCTTCTGCTGACTCCTGCCCATCTCTCCCTTGCTCCTTTCCTGATTTAAACTGCAAAAACCTCCACTTCAGAAGGTGGAGTGCAGACCCTTGAACTCCTGCACTACTGCACGTGGTTTTTGTGCAGACATGATAGTCATGGCAGGTGGCTCCAAGGCAGATCCAGGCTCCACGGTGGTGAGCAGCCAGCACAAGGGCCTGACTTCCCTGCCTTTCACTGTTATTCTCTCTCTGCCCTCCCAGCACTTGCACTGCCAGGTGTTGGTGGGTATGAGCAGCAGCCAAGGCAGCCCATTCCTCTCTGTGAGGGGATGCAAGCAAGATCCATTTGCCCAGGGCTTTTCTAGAAGGACTTCTTTGGAATTGGCCCTGAATATTTACAATGGCTCACGTGAACCTGTAGACAAGTGGCCTGATCGTACCAGGGCCATTTCTGAAAGGTCAAAACACCTGAAATGCAGATGCAGCAAGGACACTTATATTTGCCACTAAATTCACATTTTAATTTGATCTTACCATTTTCAGTATATTTATTTATTTATATAAAGAATGACACCCAGATGTCTTAGTGACCCTGGTTGACATCTTAGTGACATCTGGTTTCAATGAATTCTAATGAAATGAGAAATGGCAATTTTAAACCTTTCTTATAAGTTCTTCACACAGTCTCATATTTTTTTTAATATTTCAGAGAGAAGAATAAAATTAGGGTACTATAGTTCACATATCTCAGAGGAGCTTTGTTTAATGGATTCAAGTTGTGTGTATTGATTTATTTTTCTCCCAAGACTCCAGTATCAATCTTAGAGTGTTTTTAGCATCACTGATATATGCAAGTGCTGGTTTGTGGAGGTTATACTGTTAGTGAGGTGGTCTCTTTCTTCCCTCATTAAGTGAACTTGTCACAGCTGGTTCCTCAACATCCTAGAGGATTAATGTTTACCATCATGGCAGTATCTGAACTGACAGGAATTCAACCACTTTATGTTATGAAACCAAAAACAGAAAACCTGCCAGCTTAGAACTCAGGTGAATAGCTTAGTACTGTTAATATTTTACAAAATTTGTAAATTGGCACCTAGTATACCTTTGTGTAGCCATGGCCTTTGCACATGCTAGAAAAGATAAATATTTTGGTTTTCAAGTTTTTAACGTTTGTCTTCTAAAATGAAACACTACTAACATTAACTAAAGGTAAGAAGAAACAACAGCTATTGGCAGTTCCATAGTAAATTGTTAAGAGTACATTTGAGAAAAGATTATCCTAGAGAAATCAAAATGGCCGCTTAAGATGCAACTTTTTTTAAAAGAGGTGAGCTGCTAAATTAAAGACTAAAATTCTCCATATTTGCTGTGATATACTCATCTACCACCCCTACTTCTCTCTTTTGGTATTCAAGAAAATATGGAGGTTTGGTAAAACAGTAGTTACCAACAAAATTGAAACCTTTGTGTGATTTAACTCTTGGATAAATGTTAAACCATGATACGTTTATCTATATGTAGTTCAAACAGCCATGATAATTTAGAGAACCATTTTCTACTAAGTATTCTAGTTAATGTTATGATTTTATCCCTTTACATATATGAAATTCTCTGCACTGAAGTGCTATAGCCAACAGAGATGGATCCCATCTCTTTTACCCAGTGAAAGAGATTCTTCAATAACTGAGCTGGTTTAAACCCAACCCACCTGGAGATTGTTCCTCAAGATCACCATGAAAATGGCAAAGACTGGAGTAGACAGGTTTGAGGTTTTTGCCTTTAATTGGATTTGAAATAACAAAAGAATTATAAAGGATTATAGAAGGAAACCAAGTCCTAAACCACAAAAATGTAAAGAGAGAAGGTAGTTAGGGACGGGGGAATCTTCATAGGATGGGAAGATTACTAGAGTGCATATCAGCAAGAGATGTGACATGGGAAAGTCTATGACACGCAAGAAGCCATGAGCTCCTGAAATGCAGAAGGAGATGGATGCACTCTGGTGTGATGAAGACGAATATAAACATCAGTACAAACACTGACGAGAAATATGAAATTATCCAACTTCAGGGAATAAAGACGCGTGGATTTTGCAATAATTGGATGGAAGTACAGGTTAATCAGTAACCAAATGGACTGATGAATGTTGCAGTTATTTAAATAAATAAGGACTATTTATAGCTAAGGGCAGTTTGTCCTTATCAGGATTGAACCAAAAATAGATTTGCCCTCCAGTACTCTCCCCCAGTGCCCACACTAATATAATTAACTACAGATGAAATCCTGACCTAATTGACAACATGAAAACAACTCTAAACTCTAAAATTAATATGTTTGGTCCAGAATTTCACCCTATTGATAGGATTTAGTTACAGTGAACATTCACAAGAATGGAAACAAAATTTTAAAATAACTCTGTTAACTAAAATGAAAGAAAAAAATCAAAACTTCTTGTGATTGTTTTTAGAAAAAAATCTATGTCCATTCATATAGGTTCACAGAAGTATACAAGTAAAGTGTTCTGCACTTGAATAGCCAAAATAGTTACAGGTATTTTCTCATTTTCAATTTAATTGCTGTGGAGTTTTTCACTTCTCCCCTTTCCTGCTTTGTGGTGACTCAACTTTCTTTCTTCTTTATTGTCACAAAGGTCATCTTTCTCAATGAGGCTCAATTCAGCACAATCAGAAAAGAAAGAAATACAGAAAATAGTACTTGTTCTGTCAGTCATAAAGCTGGCATAGGTACCTAGTTCCATGTGCTTGGATGTTTAAGTCCAAGTCTATAAAAGAAGGATTTTCTCACCTTATGTAAAAATAAATTAATAGACTGAGAAAAATAGGAAGGAAACACATACAGTTTCTCAGATATTATAGAACAAAAAAACCTCACCCCATCATACCTGATTAAAAAAAAAAAATTGACAGCTGACTTGGTCATTTGCATTCTGCTATTTATATTAAATGTAGTGCACCACTATAGTACATAGTAAATTTCCTAGAAAACTGCAGTCTTTAAATTTTGCAAAGATATTTCTAATCAAACAATGTATTTCTCATAGTGTATGCTTATAACCCCATTCAATAGGATCCGAACCTACATTTCCTGCTATGTTTTAACTATCTTATACTGTTTAACTGGTTTTTACTCCTTATGGTTTTATACCACTCTAATATAACTACTAGGAAGAAGCCTTCCAAATGCAAGCTGGAAAGAGGACAGTAAATCAGAAAAACCTACCATTTCCTGCTTATGCTGTGGCTAAATAGGATTGTAAAAAAAGACTTTTTAAAAAAATTATTTAGCTAAAAAAATGTGTCATTTCTAAGAAGAATGGAATGGAGATAATACAAAGCAAGGAGTAGCCAGTATGTGGTGATGAAATGGTAGTACGTGAAAGGAATGTATTTTGTGTTTCCGCAACCAACATTGTATAATACATTGAAAACAATTTTTTTGTGTTCATTGACTTAAAACACCAAAACGCTTGATATATTTTATTTGGTTTGGGTTTTGAGGGGGATTTTTGCAATGTTTCGTTATTTTTGGAAAGACAAAAAGGTAAATATCTTCAGTTTAATTTATACAATACAAATAGACAAGAATGTTAATGTAGAATTGACTGGAATTCAGTTTTGACTATCAATGTGCTAGGAAATACTAGAAGCAGCCTTTGAATAAAAAAAACCCTATATTTCAACAAGAAATGAATGCTCAGATGCCATCACCAGACACTCCATATCGCATCTGGTATGAACTCTGTGCATGGGCAAGAGCATCCCATCTCTTCTCATGTGAAAGTGCCACTGAAGCTACAGCCTGAAGAGTAACCACCCCACCTCCCTGAAATATGTCTGTGCTCCCTTTTTCATCCCACCTTGACACTATTCTCATCTTTTGATTCAACTACATTGACTCTGGGATTGTCTAGGACATCTCTGTGAAGTGCAACACTCCTGAAGAGGAGCCAGGAGATATTGCTGAACATCACATTCCAACTGCTCTGTCACAAATGCTGATCACGTGGCAAACGTCCAAGTGGCCCTTTATTGATGAATCAGTTACTGTCACATGAATTATCCTCAGTGCTGACTAAGGTAAGCATCCCTATTTTGAAGGTCTGGGAATGCCTACTCCTCAGCAATTTCAAATATTTCTTGTTATCCAGATGAGGTTTTCTGGAAGCCACAAAATACAGAAATTCATCGAAGCAGAGAAAGAGGGTTTTGAAAATTATTTTGAAGGTTTTTATCTGATTCAGCAACATGTAATAGAATCTGAAGACTATTTACTGTCTTGCAATTCTTATACAACTATTAAGCAGTGGAAAGAGACTTAGTGGAGGATATCCAAATTACTTTAATCACTTTAATATTAATCACTTTCATGCAATCATTCTTGCATTCTGAAAATCTCTAATTTTGAAAAATCAGGATTATCCTGCCTACAGATAGAGGGAAGAATTCACCTTTCTTTGTCATCTTCAATGAATTAAAGTTGCACAAATGAGGCAATCTGACATTCAACAAAGAGAGGTGATAATAACTTCCATCCTCCAGAGTAAGACATGGGTCGTCTCAAAACACAGCTGATAGCAAACCCAGGTCAAACCTTCTCTCCTTGCCTTCTTCAAAAATACTGAGTAGGATCTGTAACAATAGAAGGTTCCAGCAGGAAGAAAAAGAGATTGCGAAAGAAGAATAAAGGCAATAAACGTAGGGGACCAAACTGATGCATCAGATTCACTGTTCGTCTTCTTAGCACGGTGAAGATGAGGGAAAAGCAGGCAATGCTAAGGAGGAAGAAGGGATATTCCATGCAGCAATGCAGAGTGCTCATATTCCCTAATTCCTCACTTAATAAAAGAGTGTCAACACTCAGTGCTGACACTGGACCCAGTGTCACTGGTGCAGAAATTGCACTGGCTGTAATTTCTATGTTGAGCCCTTGGAAACAAAACATGCTCTCTCTCAAAGTTGACTGCTTTGGGCAGCCTCCTATGCTTGAAGCCAGCCACACCAACAACCCAAGATCCAGTTTGTAAGGTCCTGCTATGCACTCCCTATTCATGTTCCTTAAAAATACCATAGCCTCCAAGTTCCCTACTGTTCTGAGTGAACAATACTGAGGAAAAAAGGGGAGTAGGTGCCATTAAAAGTATTAAAAATTATCCCTTATTTCCAAAGTCACTTTACTTCTTTGAATACCACCCATGAAAGATAGCCTGGATTCAGCTCTATGTTTTGCCCCAGTTTTGGCTGCTCTTAAAGCCCAAGAGAGATATAAATCTGGAAAGGGAATATTTAAAAACTATTCCTGAAAAACCATTTACAACACTGGGAAAGGCAGCTCTTTCCAGCTTTTTGGATTTGTTTTTTTTTGTTTCTTTGTTTTGTTTTTTTTTAACCATAATGGGATATCAGAAACATGCCTGGGAGGATACTTACATCAATCTCTTTCTAGATTAGCATTCCCATAAGGCTATCCTCACTCACTTGAGATAATACTGTAGGGATAAAGTATCCCACTAGAAGCTCTGAAAGAAAAGTTTAAAGCTATGTCTTGGGATGCAAGGGAGAAAGAGTGGTTACCTGCAGTTCAGTGTCTAAAGTCATAAGACTGTACTGCTTTGTTCAAGTTTTATCCCAGACAATTACTGTTACAGTCTGTGTCTACAGTAACACACTGCTTCAAATCAAATTAGTTTTACATGCTTTTGAAGGAAGCTGTCTTTTTCCATGAATACGTAAACTGATATTTGGCCAGGATATTCCGACTGATAGGTGGAGAGCAGTGCAGGAAAAGGTTAATTTCTAGCCAGACCAGCTCCGTAACCCAGTTCACCACTCGTATCAACACCACTGGCCAGTAGATGAAAAGGAAAGACTGACCCAGAGGTGTAATAGTGTGAGGGATAGCAGTGGCCCCAACACAGTTCAATTAACACTACTAATCTACTTAGCTACAAAGTGAAATTGCACACCTTATTCTCTGATCATAGCTTTACTTGCCCAGTTATGTCAAAGTGAACACAATAAATTTTTAATCAATTTATTTAAAATATAACTGACAGGCTGTTTAAGCAAGCTTAGTCCACTAGTATCTCTCTTGCACTCATTGTTGTGACAATAAACATGACCAAGAATCCCACAGAAAAATGGAAGACTTTTTTGCTATTGTGATTCTCAAGTATCTATTATTTTATCTATTGTAAATACCCATCCTAGAGCAGCATTCTAGTTTTTAGGGTGGTTTTCTGATCATAACAGCCTTTCATGAACATCCAGAAATTTAGGACTTTTCTTTAGTATTACCAACTTTTACCATTAATAGTTTTCTGTTGTTGGATTTGCTCACTGGGTCTAATCTTATAATATTTCCCACTTGGCCAGAAATAACATGCATGCAAGGATAAAAAGGAGGATGCAAATTTAAAAACAGTGCCATAATCTTCATTACAGGAGTGTGTGTCTAGTAAATAAGTGTGGAGCTACACATATGGTGTCTGATATATCCTCATATTTTCACTGATGCAAACTTGCTATGATAATATTAATGTAAATGTGACCATACCACTTTTCAGTCTGGGAGCACTAACAAGCTTTTTTCTTTTCTTCTCTTTTTCCACTACTAATTGCACTTTTTTCTTTCCAGCTAGAAACTGAAAGAAAGAAACGTAGCTACAAAGTCACAGGTTTAGCTATTGCAGACTTTTCTTCTCCTTTGTGTATTTAAGGGAAGTAGCTATTTCCCTTAAATACACAAAGAATTTCATTCTCTTTTGGTGGATTAGGAGTTACATTCTTCGAGTTTAGCATTATTTCATCAATGTTTTCACTGCCAGCAGATGCTACGATATCCAGAAAAGAAGAGTTTCTCTAGTGAAATATGTCTAAGGCTTCTGCCCTCTGCCTAAATATCTTACACTAAAATTTAATTGCTGCTGAACAGAAAAATGGCACTGTCTCTTAACAGGGGGCAATAGAAAAAATATTTCTCAGTCCACAAAGTCCTTCCCTGTAAGAATACTTAACAGCACACATACAAATTGGCAATTTGTATGTACAGTTACTAGGTTTTTATTCCACTTACCACTCACTTTCCACTCTGTTTTTTAAGCCCAGATCTGCGAAATTCTGATGCTTCACTTGTGAGCAGTTATGTGTTTCTTCTGGGTATAGATCTATATTAGTACAAGCCAAAAGGAGTAGCAGGATTCAACTCCTGTTCATACTGTTCAGTTCCTAGAAAGCATCACTTTCTATTTTCTGTACTCCAATTCTTGATAGTCTTGAGAGACTAGGTAAACTCAGAAATGTCCTAAATTAGAAATTTACGACCAACATTTCTTAAAATGTACGTTTTCATATTCAAAAACTCAAAAATTATATTTCCACATGGTGATAATACCAGCTTCNAAATATTTACTATGGAAAAGTCTTTCTCTGGATTGTTTCTCCTCCACTTGTACTTTCTAACAAACTTCAGAACAATATTTTTAACTAGATGTACCCTTTTCAATCAGGAAATTTCAACTCCGAAGCTTCACTTCTAGGCCTCGTATTAGTTGAACCTTCATACACACTGCATACTCATTTTAAAACAGTTTGACTCTATTCAGTAGTACTTCTCTATTTCATTGTGCTTCAATTTACGTTCCTTACAGAGGTGTTCTAATTTGTGAAGTCTTACAGTTGACATTTTTGTATTCCATGCAAAGGCTACATGATGAACAGTTACAAATTGTTATAGATAATTAAATACACAATCTTTAACACAAAAACCCTGGCTTTCTGGACCCAAAAGGCCTCTTGTGAAATAAATTACTATAAAAAATAGATAAAGTAAACCCAATGTAGAAGATAACACAGGAAAAAACAAAGTGTGTAATTACTGATGGACCTAAGTACCAGAAATAGAAGAAAATCACTTATGCATTGTTTCTGTTCCACACAAATAATTCCAATGCAGTTATAACAAGATTGTAAAAGAACTGATTCCTCAGCCACTGGTCAAAAGGAATGAAAAATTCATAATGATTATTGTCTTACAAACCGAGTCTAAATACAGAACAAAGAGTGCTGAGAAGACATTTTTCTTTAAATATTCACTGATTAAAGTGATAGCAATAAACTCCTTGCAGCAAATGGTATTCCTTCTTAACCCCCCCCCCAAAATTTGCTGTAGCTTGTAAATCAGTTGACTTTACCAATGGTGACCTCAGAAATCCAGTTCTAGAGAGAAATCGTGCATTGATGCTTTAAAATCCCTTAAATTACCAAATATTTTCCTTTCTTTAAAACACCAAAGTGAGTCTCATGGTTGATGGATACAAATCAATATGCCACAGAAACCTTCCACTGCATGCTGGGATAAGAAACTTGATGTTGAAAATCAAAATTATAATCTGAGATGTTAAGGCTCTCAGATGTATGGGAAGTTTAAAATAAGTCCTTACTTTGAATATTGAAGAAACCCCCAACAATTATTAATGATTTTTGCAATGTTTATATATAATACCAAAACTCTTTTCATAGTTCTTTTTGGAAGAGCCCCAACTAAAGAGAATTACTGAATCATTAATCATTGGAAAAAACCTCTAAGATCATTGAGACCAACCCTTAGCCCAGCACCACTGTGTTCACCACTAAACACTGTCCCCAAGTGACACACCCCCATGTTTCTCATCCACTTCCAGGGACAGTGGCTAAACCACTTCCCTAAGCAGCCTGTTCCAATGCCTGACCACCCTTTTAGTGAAGACGTTTTTCTTAATGGGAAATATTTAATACTCAACACTTAAACAATACAAATTTCCAAATTTAGAATTTACATCCATGCATACAACCTCCTGTTCACTTTCTTCATTAGAAAAAATAGCAAAGGCAAAAAACTGTTTGCATTTTTTTTAACCATTGAGAGCTTCATGATCAGCTCTTTAGGCTTTGTTTCACCATTTACTCATAACTCCAGAAACATGCCTAGCTTATAAAAAAATACAAGACTCACTCACTAAAATTGGATCTTTGTCTCTCAAAAGGCAAGCAATGAATGATAAAACTGAAATTATTAGCCATAATACCTCACACTGTTCATCAAGAAGTCAGATGCAGCACAAATTAATAAAAGCACTCTAAATCATTAGTCAGCAAATCATATCACAAACTTTCATTTAAATCTCTTTATTAATGTGAGAGCTGTTCTGAGAAACCATGAGAACAGGGGGGTGCTATTTTTATATGGATTTCAGAGACTAGGGAAGTATAAATCAAATTTTCAGTATAGATTTGTTAATGATTTATGTGTATATCATGTATATTTTTACAAAGACAAGCATAGCAGCCCTTTCAGAAGTTTACTTACACATGGAAGAGATTACTGAGAGCCTAGAGCAGTAGATGAATGTGACTATCACACAGAAAAGACATATAGAACATGAATATATTAAAATATTAGATTTTTGGTCTTTTGTGGACACCAGTTTTAAGATCTGATGCTTGAAGTACTCTACTAATGTTTCAAATGCAACCCCCATGATGCAGAAAACCTTCTCCCACCCTGCTGACTGCACCAAGAAGGTACAAATGTAGATTGTTCAAATATTTCTGTGAGAAAAATTCTCCAAGCATAAAATAAGAGAATCAGCCTATTATTAGACAGTAGACTAAAATGCAACTATAGCTAAGCAACACAGTTTAAATTTAATAGAAAAACTGTCTTCAGTTCAAAAAATAATTAACATGCAAAAGTTAAATCTCAGGAGTGATGTTAATTATGTTGGTTTTTTTTTCAGTGTCCCAAGAAAAGAACTAAATCAGCTCATGCATCTAGATCTAGAAAAAAATTTACAGAATATTACTGTTTATAAAAATCAGCCTTGAGCAAACATCAAAAAATCTAAAAGAGAAATATATTTTTTCTCTTGAAACACTACCATAGCACTAATTATCACTGGGATTCTGAATTACATGAGAATATAAAGGTAGTATAAATGAAAGGTAAAAACATAACATATAGGTTAGAGGACCAACAATTTTAAAAAATATTTTAATTCTCCAATATACTAGCTAAATTCATCCACCTTAAAAGGCATAGGAGATAAATGAAAAATATAATCAATCTTCAAACTATCATAACCTGGTGGTGTGTCTTGTAGTTTATTTTAAGTGAGGATTTTCTCTCTGTCAAAGTACTTGATAATATGGAAGAGCAGCACTGTGATGGACTATATTTCAACTTAAAAATCAGCCCTCAAGATTAAAAACATCAATTTCTCATTGAAGCTGAGGCTATGGCTAACCTTGGCTGTTGCAAGGAGAGGGAGGATCCGTGCAACTTAATTCCACTTGACAAGGACAAACTCAAAGTACTGTCATAAGGGGCTTCTCTTTCTTCTCCATGGCCTTTCCACTGCAAAAACTGATGATGAGATGAACTTATGTTTTCATCTTGAAACAGAGCAGAGAGAAAATGAGGGCTCAATGTCAAAATAAGATGCTACTTTTTAAAAAAAAATCACTAAATTTAATTTAAATTTAATTTTTTTAATCTAAACGAGAGAGACATGGACTTGATGCACTGACCACCCAGTGGATGAAGAATTGGCTGGATGGTCAGACCCTCAGTGCTGTGGTCCATGGTTCAATATCCAAGTGGAGACCAGGGACAAGTGGCATTCCCCAGGGGTTGGTATGGGGACTGGCACTACTTAACATTTTTGTCAGTGACATAGACAGTGCAATTGAGTGCAGCATCAGCAAGTTTGCCAATGACTCCACGCTGTGATGTCTAGTCAACACGCTGGACGGAAAAGATGCCAGCGAGAGGGACCTGGACAGGCTTGTGAGGTGGGACTGTGCAAAACTCTTCAAGTTCAGCGAGGCCAAGTGCAAGGTCCTGCACTTGGGTCATGGCAATCCCAAGTACAAATAAAGGGTGGGTGGAGATTGAGAGCATCCCTGGTGAGAAGGACTTGGGGGTGTTGGTTGACAAGAAGTTCAACATGACTCAGCAATGTCCACTTGCAGTGCAGAAAATCTTGGGCTGCAGCAAAGGAATTATGGACAGAAGGTCAAGGGTGGTGATGCTCCCTCTCCATTCTATTCCTGTTAGACCCCACTTCAAGTACTGTATCCAGCTCTGAGAACCCCAACATAAGGATCTGGCCCTGTTGCAGCAAGCCCAGAGGAGGGCCACCAAGATGACCAGAGGGCTGGAGCACCTCTGCTATGAAGCAGCTCTCCAGGCTCAGAGATTTGGGGTTGTTCAGGCTCCAGAAGAGAAGGTCTCAGGGAGACCACATTGAGGCCTTCCAATGCCTAGAGGGGCCCTACACAAAAGATGAAGAGGTGCGTTTTACAAGGGCACGTAGTGATGGGATGAGAGAGAATAATTTTAAACAGAGAGTAGTTTTAGGTTATGTATTAGGAGGAAATTCTTCACTATGAGGGTGTTGACACACAGCTTGCCTTTAACAAAGATACCTTGATGCCTTAAGTTCTAAGTTTTCCTATTCTGCTTGGATGTGCTTTTGTGATGTGCTAGGGTGATGAATACAAAACAGTCCTATTCCAGTTGAGAACTCAAGGACAGTTTCTGCAAACTACAGGCCCAAAGCACAAACAACGTGGAAAGAGGAGGACGGGTTAATGCAAATGAACCAAAACCTATAAAAGTGTGAGATTTTGTGACCAAGCCCTCCTTTGCTTCCATCTTGGAGCCATCCAGGCAGGGGCCACGACTGTGGCACTCATACTGCTAGGGTGTGGCTGTTGTAGGCCTTTCTTAGGCCTCTCAATAAATACCCATTTTATCCCCTCAAGTCTGTGTGTAGCCTCTGTTCCAGCTCCTCAAGGCATCAACCTGGTCTCAGATTTCTTTTAGGTCTCAGATCTCTCATAAAAGATGAATAGTTAACCAAGATGTTGTATAAATGTCACGTCTTAATAAAAGCTTCTGCTTTTTGTTGATTTAAGACTCAAAGCAGACCCTTCGGAGGGAAAAATTAGACACTGCTACAAATGATGATGCAGAAGGAATGCAAACTTCTCCAAAAATGTGACAAAATAATTACCTTTCTTTTAAAATATAAGTGCTAAAGCATTTTCAAAATTAACAAGGTGCATCTCTTCTTTTACTTAGGTACAATAGGTTATTTTCTGCTCTATGAATAAAAATTTTACTACTACAACTCTAAACCACAGGTATTTGTGAATTGGTCATTCATTCATGTGCATTTAGTTTTCCATTGCACTATAGTTTGTCTTCAGAAAGCAGATACTACTCTTTTCTGCATAAATACTAAATGTGTTTGAACCTTGCATGTTTCTTTTTATCACTGGAAAGCCATGATTGTCACCAAATACAATCCTCAATTACACAAATAATTGTAACATTAGTGCACTATATTTACTCTGTAACAGAGTCAAAAGTTGCATTTATTATTTTGACTGCTTTTGCATACAAATCAAGATTTCCATTGATCTACCAGGATGATGAGAAATTGCTTTGGTTTTTCTTTCCCAGCAATCACTTGTGACAAAATTTAATAAAACCCATAAACAACATATATTATCAGCTAAAGTGGTGTTTTAAGTAAAGTTTATAAAAGAAAATACATAAAAGAAGTAGAACTTGAAATGTCGAACTTCTAAACAAATCATAATCTGCAAGCTCTTTGAAAGCAAAGTTTATTTCTACTTCTGACCATGTAAGAATTTTCTACCTTTTTTTGTTTTATTGCTTGTTGATTTGTTTAAATGTATATAATGATTTACATATTATTTGGGAAGACAAAGTTCTGTTATAATAATAAAAATATGTAGAGTTCAGAGTTACAATGAAGAAAGCCTCTAAAATATTTTATTTCCTAATGGGAGCAAAAGTATGTGAAGTAATAATCTAGAAGTTCCTATCATTTAATAAACGAGCATTTTTAGTAATGACTAAGTTTTTATCTGATTAAAGTTATGAGCTGCTTTCAGATTATTTCTTTTTGTAGATATTAGGAAGTTCCTTATGAAGGAACTAAAAATACTTCCAGAAAGTTTTTAATATGCTGATGTGAAAATGATAGCGGCTCTTACCACAAGACCGCCTATTCAGTGGTAAAAATATTTCAGATTACAATAAACCTCACTTGGAATAAAATGAGAAGAAAGCTCTCTCTGTCAGGAAAAGAAAGAAGTATTTTAAATATCCTTCATCTTCCAGCTAACATTTTCAAGTACTTTATTGCACAAAAAATCGTTTTTCTGAGGTCTGCTCTGAAAAGCACTGCTGGACACCAACCCCAGTTAATTCAAATGCAAATAAACTGTCAACTTCAACCTACTTCAAGCAATCAGTGCAACCATTGCCAACTCTCCTCTCATTTAACTCTTTAGAACTTCTTATTTTCTTAAGATTTGCATCACTCAGCAATGCAGCCAAATAATTCACCACTAATTTTACATAATGTACGGTATAAAGAGTGATCAATTGAATAGACTTACTATGATCATTTCTAGGATAGTAGGCGTAAATACCTGCATAAACGTTGCTATCAAATAAAATTACAAATAGATAACAAATACATATTTCCTGTCATTCTCATCCCCACTTGGTAAGGAATCATGCCTGGTTAACCCACAGCAACCTCTCTTTGCCAGTATATTTAGCCAATATAAACAGAAGTATCAATGGCACAGAAGAAACAAGAGATACTGGCAATAAGGGAGCCTTTTTGAAGTTCTTCTGCCGCAGTAACTCTGCAGAAATTCCTTGATCTGCACTGGCCCATCCAAATGAAGACACATGTTAATAAATGCAACTCCTAGAAATGAAGACAACCTACCAGAATTTTGCAACTAGACCTTACTCAACCCAAAACCTAAAGAAAGAACTTGCAAAATAATACAGAAGAAAATGAAGCTGTAGATTTGATTTCTCTTGAATATTTTTTCTGGGCAGTAGTAACCCTTGATATTGGAGGTGTTAGAGGGAGATTCACATGGTACTATTTTTGAAGGGGCTAAACTATTGCTGCTCTTGGGCAACCCAGAGCTTTCTCAATGTCTCTTTACTACAGAGAAGATATTTGACCTGCTGCTCTTCTGATAATATAAAATTGATCTTTGTCTTTTCTGTCTACCAAGTGGCAGGGAAAAGCATGCTGCATTAAATATGTATAATATCATATGCGAACAAGTTTCCAGTCTTTTCATTTGCTGACAGCTATTCCCTATGCTTCAGAAGGTTAAAAAAAAAAAAAAAAAAGCTTTAACTAAAAAAACAGATTAAACAGATTTACAAATAAACTTGCTAATCTATTTACTTTAAAATTATGTAGCATAACAGACCAAGCTACACTGAATGGTTAATGAACGTGGTCCTGCTTTTGCTTAGAAAAATTGTAGAATAAAGTCAAGAGTGGCATTTGAGTCACTGCTTCCCCTTGAGCGAGTGATTCACTCCTGCAACATTTAATGTCCACAATTATCACATAATATTTGCCAGTCTGGAGAAAAGTAATCGGAACTTCCTAAACTTCATTTGACCTCTTACCTTTAAGATATCAAAGCGAAGTTCAGATCTGTTAAATGGCAGAACTATTCCAATTAGAGAGCCATCTTTAGATTTGAAATTAAAAAAATTGAGCAGAGCCTTGTTTTTAATACTATTTTATAGTCTCTAAAAGAGAAGAGTGGCAGAAAATTTGTATTTTCTGAAATATTATATAAAGTGACAGTTTGGGACAGTGTGCATTTTTCTAAAAAAAATAAAAGTTTGGTATTTTTAAAAAACCTAATTTATGCATTTGTAACAGTTCTTTTATTCTAAGATTGAATATTGTTTTTAGACACATACTGAGGATTATTGGATAAACTCACACACAACTCAAAACAGCATGAAACACTGACATGATTAGGTAGATCTAGAACACACCCAGAACAGAACAACCACAACATTTGGGCTTTTAGCTGATCACTATTTGCAGTCAAAGGCCTTAAACCAGGAAATAACTAGGTCATGCAGTGGAAAAAGTAAGCTTTGGACCCTGACAAGGTTGTGCATATGCTGATATTTTCGATAACTGTGTGTGCCCTCATAAGCATACCCTTATGTGCTGCCAGCTTAAAGATGGATCCATAAAGTAGCTCTTTAAACCCATATTTTCTCTAAATCCTGTTTTTGTAACAAAATTCCTTCCTGATTTCACATTAGTTCTGCAGTCAGCTGGTTGGTCAAGTCATTAACAACTTTTGTATGACGTTGATAAAGGACTTGGAACTGTGTGTTATACAAAACCATATTCTTACAAGTTTACAAATATGCTTGAACAAGGTTTACTACTGCAGAACAGACTTCTAGTTAGAACAATGACCAATATGGCTATGGACCACACTTAATGTACACATATATTTAGAACACCATTTTGTCAAAAAATAGCAGTGCCATTTTACCTCCTTTGGAGTGTATGTATCATTTCAAATACCCATTTTTCAAACATTATTTATCAGATAAATCAGCCTAATACAAATGAAGGCAAAATATTACATAGAAAATACAATCAGATATAAATTTTAAAGCACAGAATCAATGTCTTAGTATCAAAGCTTATCATCTGATTGATGTTGGTAAAATGACTGATCTCAGAAAGTTCAATGACTTTTAATCATGTAATGGTGGAGACAGTCCTGTTAACTGGAAAAAGACTGTTTGTACGAATAGAGACCAATCAAGTGAACAATGATTTATAGATTCAGGCCCTGTATAAACATTAAAAGTTTCGATATATAATTAGTGGGTTGGGGTTGTTACGTTGTGGGTCTTTCTTCCCCTCAGTATAATTGTAGCATCTGCACCATGGTTCAAAATAACTTTTTCAAAATAATTTTGTAATGTCTACTTCAAAAAGTAAACATCCAGAATCTCCATACCTTAAAAGCCATCATATGAAATTATATCAAAATATTTCAAAGCAAATTAATATTCATATCAATGACAGATGATAAAAGCTGTCTTAGCTGATGGATAGACTGTTAATGAAGGCTTGCAAACAGTGCAAGTGCTATGTAATAAACTTTCATTCCCTACTGTTGAGAAAAGAAGAAGAGACCTGTTTTATGACTAGGGTGAGGAGAAGAGGGAGAGAATAAAATGTATTTCCTAATTCTACTGAAATGCACCCTGAACTACTTTCTCCTCATTTTTCTAGCTTTCAACTTTAACCATCAGTAGCTCTGTGCTGCTGCCTGATGGTTATCTTTATACTCCAGCTGATACAAACATTCAGCAAAATAGAACCCACCTTAACATTAAGGAAATTATGCAGGAGTGAAAAAATTCTGCAATACTAAGAAGCAGCCTCTTTTCATCAGCTTCATCCCATCAACACAAGTTACTTTTTGCTCACAGCTACTACAACTGCTAGCTCTTCTGCAGGACAACTATGTAAAGAAATACTTGTAGTTTAGGTCCCAGTTCCTAAAAAAAATAATCACAACCAAAAGGGTATGAAGTGCTACGTAATCCTAAAAAACTCAAGGAGGGGACCTCATTTGCCTGCTTATTCTGTTCAGTTATCTCAGTTGCACTGGCTAGCAGCAGCAGCTTATTCCCTCTGGAATCTGCCTTAATGTCAGACAGACACCCCTGCACAGTGCTCAGCTCTGCGTGTGCAGAAGTCGCTGCACAGCGCTCAGCTCCGTGTGTGCAGAAATCCCTGTGTAGCACTGAGCTCTGCATGCGCACAACTCTGACGACTCACAGAAGCAGCAGCAAACTCCTGTGTGAAGCAGAGCTCCTTACCGAGCTCACGACATGTTAAACACTGCTGAAAGAAAAAGACATTACATCTGCCCACACTTCTCAGTTCTATTCAATTACGGACAACAGCAGTCCTATAAATGCAACATAATATGGTATTGTTAAATCCGAGATTCATGCTTACACCTAGTTGCAGCCTGGAAGCAGGCCTGATGTTCAGCCAACATCAAAGGACAAAAATTCACAACTTTCACAGACACACATACCCCCCACATTGACCTTGGAGGCAGAGGTGGTGGTGATGATCTCTTTCATAAGGTGCTGTTTCCCAAGTTGACAGCGAAACAGTGCTGAATTGTTTGTGAAGTAACAGGGTATCACTGTCTTTCTCTTACACACGTATACAGGCACGCACAAGAACACAGGGCAACATGCGGCTATGCTTTTAAATCCTCTTTAATTCCCTCTTTACTCTCTTCTTCCCAGAATGACCTCGCATATCCTGTCTTCCCCCAGACAGAATCAACCAGAGCTTTTCTAGTCCCCCCAAATGGGTATTTATACAAAGAAGGCTCTCTAATGTTTTTTGAGAGTGCTCTGTAATATTCAAGATTTCTAAAATAAAACATTTTCAACCATTTAAAAATTACCCTGAGAGCCAATTTTCAATAAAAATAAGCCTTGAACTTTTCATTCAGATTCATCTTTTGTTTATAGAGCCCTTTTCACTGAAAGCTGCACCGCTTTTCCAAGCCTTGTCCCTACACTGACCTAAGGGCTACCAAGCTTCCAACTTTGCTCTGCCTTTAATTGCCAGCTCCTCCATCCCATCCAGCACCCTGCTACCGTTTATGTGAAAAATATGCATGCGAGGGTGTGTATATATATATATATATTGGTATTGCTACTTACCTTGTCCAAGAGTCACTAAAATCTACGAGGGGGAAAAAAACAAAACCCCAGCTCGACGGGTCCTCGTGCAAATCGCAAAGAGAGGAACACTTCTTCCTTTAACAAAGCGGCTCCGCCGCGCTCCGGTGAGCGAGCGAGGCAGCGAGGGAGCAGTCCGGAGGCAGGCGGGCGCAGCAGCCTCCAGGGCGCTTTCCGGCGGAGCAGGCGCGGAGGCTCCGCGGCCCGAGGCGCCGCGGGGAGGCGGCGGGCGCCCT